>JACSYO010000740.1:2082500-2175000 GCA_016806645.1 Ophiodon elongatus
CAACTTCCCCCAAATACAACTGCAGTCGGATCAGCAAAGCAGTGGATAGTGAAGCCGAGACCACAACCAATAGATTTATGAGGAGGACAGAGGGGTGGGGGTGGGGGGGGGGGGTATGCGGAGGAGGTAAAGCGGGGAGGGGAGTGGTGGTGGGGTGAGGAGTGTCTGTGTGTGTGGGGGGGGGGGGGGGGGCGTCTCTATCTAAGCAGAGGGTCACTTAGCGTCATTATTTTTGTTGTTGTTGTTGTTGTGGCCAAATTCAGACACCCCCAGTTCTTCTTCTTTTTTCTTTCTTTTTTTTTTTTTTTTTTGCGGGAGTTGTGAATGATCGTCAGGTGCAGCAGCAGGTTTGGAGGATACATCAGCATCACAGCGTGTCGCGGGGCCGTTTGTCCCCCCCCATCGGACAGCTTTACAGCCCTTATTCCAGCATGTATTATCCGTTCCTCTTTCAGAGGTGATTTACGGCTCCTATCGTCTTACATTCAATGCAGAGAGCGCGCAGGCTCGGCGAAGCCTCTGTTCAATGCGTCCTGTGTATGAGCGCTCACAACAGCGGCGATGCCTGCGGGGCAGCCGGAGAGAAAGAAACTTCAGTAATGACACAGTTTAGGGTTGTGTACTGTACACGCTGCAATGGAATTGCTGTGTAAGCTCACACAATGGCTCCAAAGGAACGTCGCTCTTTATAGTGTTGACAAAAACCATCTAGGTTTCAATCTTCAGAATGATTCCTGAATTATGAATTATTATTATTAACGCTGCTTTTCCCTCCTCCCAGCTCAATGACGAATGGTTAACTTGTGTGGGGGAATTTTGTTTTTATTTTCAGTCGGTCTCTCTCCAACTGAAATGAACCTATACAGTGTTGGGCTGCAACAATTATTTCCTTCATCAATACGTCTCCCAAATGTTCGATTCATTGATTCATTGTTGGTTTACAAAATGTTAGATATTTTATTAAAGTCTCTAAAATGTTCGCTTATTAATTAGAGAAAAATGCCACATTACACTGGGACACACGTTGACGTATAAAATGTCTTGTTTTTAACCAACAGCCCCAAAAGAAAACAAGTGAAGAGTCACATTATGGAAACTGAAGCGCGTATATTTGAGGCATTTCTGTGTTCCAGGTTACCAAAATGTTTAATTCATTACTTACATTACATGTTGGACATTGAGGCAATAACAGGGTGAGAGGGGCTTTTATAAAGGATAAGTCTGGTATTATTCTAGACTATATTTTCTGACTACAAATCCATGAAAAGTCCAAAGCCAAGAATTAATGCCAAGAACAAGTAATCTGTGTAGCCAAAGCCTGAGACTTCTGCGTCATAAACCTCCACTGTTGTTCAGAAACTGAGCCCCACTGTTGCACTGGTGCCTTCATTATGATAAACATGGGCACTGTAGTTCATTTTTCAAGTCAATCCCACATACACCGCCCTGCTGCTGTAAATACTCACCTAAAAGCCCAAAGAAAATAGTCCCCATCTTCATGAACTATTTACTTGAGTTTATGTAACGTTTGCTAAAAACTACAGTACCTAACTGTTCTGGGAAGCTGTTGAGGCTTTTATTTAAAAAAAAATATATATTTATTCACAACCTTGTCTTCAGTAGGAACAAATAAGTTTGGTGCTGAGAGCAGCAGACAGTCTCGAGAAGTTGGAACATATTGCAAGACATGATGAACACATTGTTGGTTTGGTGCTATAGAAGACAGCAAGCTCTAAGCTCAGGTGTCCTTCAGCAAAACACTCAATAGCTTCAGTCGTGCTGCTCTGTAAGTGACTGTGACCTCTGAGTTTCCTGTTGGAAATAATCAATTAACTACCACATAATTATTAAAGTGGAGGATGGCTCATTTGAATTCAACCCTGTGGCTGATTAAAGTCCTAATGGCATGCAACATATTTCCACATGCATACAGTTGATGGATTTTAGTTTAGTCGTTTTATGGTTTCATCAGCCTACTGTCACCAGGGTATTTAACTGTTTAATTGTTCATGCTGTTCTCATTCACTGTTGTACTTATACCTACCCAAAGTGTTGGGTAATGGTGAGCCAGGACGTGCAGGGCTGCCTAAGGAGGTCAGGTGACGTCTGAAGAGCGTCAAAGTCCGCGTGAGGAGGAGGTTGGATAGATGGGTCAAACAAACACAGGATTTTCACCCAGGACACCACTGTCCGTGTCCCGCGAGTCAACATTATTTTACAAGATTTTTGTGACGAAACCGATGCACTTAACTAATGTCACATACATAAGTTACGTAACAAATGTTGGTTACTTATCTTAACCCAAACCACGATAGTGTCCTCAACCTAACGAGTAGTGTTGTTGCCTAAAGAGGTTCTGCACAGCAGAGGCTTGTGCAGGCCAACTGATCGCTTGAGTTTCGGGCTGGATAGGAAAAATAATTCAAGCTAGGAATCTAATTTCAAACCTAGGCCAATCTCCACAAATTTACAAAAAGACCATGCATAGGCTACTGTAAAGTTGTATTCTTTGTCTGTTTACTGCTAAGTGACATATCTTTTTATTGTTTTTACTATACAAAAATAAAACTGCTTCAGAAAACATCAACATTAAAAACAGCCAAGTGTCTTCAGTTTCCAGAGTTAATTCAATTAAAGCTGCAGGAACACATATTCATAGGCTGTCTACTTTACAGTGTTTGATAGATAGATACTTTATTAATCCCGCAAGGGGACATTTTTTGATTTGCATCCGTCATGTCCTCAGAGCTGCGACAGCTCTTGTGTTGATCATCATGAATCTCTGGCAGCTGAGTAATTGGGCCCTCCAACTGATAAAATAGATAACTGCTGTGCTGGGATTGTTGGATTATCTGACAATCGCAATGTGCTTTCTTCTGCTGTGACAAGAGTGTAAACTCCGTATAAAGATGAACAGTGTATTGATGAAGTTGTGAAATTCCAACGTCAATGTTAACAAGTTAGAGCAGCCACACCGCCAGCGTGAGCAGCGTGGCTCAGGTGCAGCTTGACAGTACATTGCCATCCTACCGGCAACATTGGTACAGGTCCGATGTCTATATATGTAGAATGTGTCACTGTGATGAAACAAGTAAACTCAACACTTCCTGTTTATGTTTCAAAATAACCTGTAGGATCTTTTTGTGGACAGAATCCCTGTATTTGCAAATTGAAGGCGGTTAATCTGTACAATTTGCCACACAGTGTTGTGGATTATGCCATGACTTGCACAGCTCTATAAATGATCAGAGTACCGGCTTTAAAAGTGGATTATTGGTAGTATTTACAAATGAGCACACGCTTAAACTTTTCCTAACAAAAATCATTACAAATGAAACTCTCTGGTCATTATGAAAGGCAAACTCCACGTAGAAAGCAGAAAGCAGCGGAAATGCTGTCAGCGTTGAACCAACCCACGTGACAGACGCAGTGTGGCCCGGGTGTAACTGTGATGTGCTCTGAACCCATGGCGGGATCAGCTCAAATTGCGTTGCGGCCGAAAGAGCCATCCCGAAAAAGAAGAGCGAGGTGAATGATGGTGAAGGTCTACACATCAGCCCTTTCCTGACACCACAGAGTGTTATTCAATGAGCACACACTTTTTCCCATTCTGGGCCCAAAGGTCAGATGTCTATAAAAGTAACCCATCAGTCTTTCTTAGGGGGCAGAGCTGTCAAAGAGCACACTTAATCTTCATGCAAAGTACCCTTAACCTCCAACACAGACAAATAATACAGAGTGAAACAGACAAATGAGTCTGCTGTGCAGAGGAAGAGCACAGGAACTCTGAGATAATGGAAACATTCAGAGCTTCCCTCTGCCTATCTCCCTCCCTATTCTACCTTTCTGACCGTTTCTCACACACACAAACAATTCCACACGTTTATAAGGCGGTATATGATGCGGTGACAGATTTCTGAATATATCCATCTTGAGTAGGGGGAAGGAAAAAGGTTAGCTTCACAAAAAAAAAGTCAGGCTGGGGTTCCAGTGTATCTCTCAGTGCCTTTCTTTTCTCAATGCATGTGAAAAATGAGGGCAAGAATTGTTGTGACGCCTGAGGAATTGCTTTTTCGGCCATTTTCATTTATCAGTAAAGTAAAGACATTGGGTACATATTAGCAATGACTGCCTGGTAGAAAGCACACAAGGGCAGCTGTAGAGGAATCAGTGCTCTGTGCTGGAGAAGGAGATGACTGAAATAATCAATTAAGATGACATCGGTGGATGTCAAACAGCTTCTAACATTCCATATCCCATATTCCGAAATCATCCCTCCATATTTTCGATTTCGGGAATCGCAGAAAAACAAATCATTTTCAGTTCGTAAGCCATGAGGCTGAGTGGAATCAACAAATCATGACAGAAACGTCTGTTTGGTGTGGCACAGGACGAGTGGGGCTGGCTCAATCAGTTTGACAGCTTTTAGGCTCAACTTAATTAGTCCAAAATGCTCATGACTCACTTTTGTAAACACAAAAAGACAGAGGGAATCATAATTACCACATGTTGATGGATTTATCTTTCTGGAAAATGGATTATTGCAATGATCTTTAGTCTACTGAACTCAGTTTTTCCATTCTGACAATATTGTGTGCCAGTTTGATACCTGACATTGTGGTTTGCACTATTTTCCTTCTCGGATATTTTCATCATCTGAATGCACCTGTGATAAGAGGTGACTGCTGAGTAATTAAAGGAAAATATCAACGATAGTTTATGCCATGAACAGCCATACATTTTTCCTTGGGTGTGTGTGAGGTACTGACGAAGACAACCAACACAGACAGGATGCAACATTAAGTGTTTTATTTACCGTAAAGTTTTAGTTCGAGGGGAATTTGAGCCCTTATCATTAGTTCCATAAAACAAGCCAAAAGGTGAGGGGGACCTCTCAAGCCAAAAGGTAGACACTCTGGTAAATTAAAAGTGTATCTCTCTGCGGCTACCTACTTTCAGGTTTGTAGACTGTGATTTTCAGAGCATAGTTTGAAAGGTTATTGTTACAAATCAAAGCAGCAAAGCGATGTTAAATCAAATGAGCATCATTTGAAATAACGGTGTGATGTGGAGCAAGAGAAACAAGATGTTTCCGCTAAGATTGGTATCATTTACTGTATATATATATATATATATATATATATACATATGATAAAGATAGTTGATGGGGGATTATAATGGTTTTCAAATACAGCCTTTACCAATACAAACTCTCTGTGGTCCTTAAACCTTGAACTGTACCACAATATAACCATGTATACATGTTTCCAATTATTCAGATTCATTAGGCCAATCAACCGGAACAACAACATGAACACACAGGGGACATGAGGAAGCAATTAGCTCCATTTATCTGATTTAGGCCACAAAACCTGCTCTCTCTCTCTCTCTCTCTCTCTCTCTCTCTCTCACACACTCTCACAGTCCCTGAGAAATATTGCCACTAGATGGGGTGGAAGAGTTCATGTCAGGGTGAGTAATCTTTCATCTGGAACATCTGAACGACTACCTTTAACTAAAAGGCAAAACGGCAGAACGAGAGGAAGAAAGACACTGCCCCCATTCTTTTGCAATTGAGGAAAGGGTCCTCTTCTTTTTCAAACAACCTCTAAATGGAAGCTACAATAGCCTCAGGCCTGAGTTCTCTTCTGTCTCTAGAGGCTTACACCGGGAACCCACTGTCTTCCCTGTAGATCAAATTGCAGATGTAAGAATATTCCTTGAATATTTCTCTGTATAAATGCTCTCTTTTTCTCCCACTCCGTCTCCCTTTGCACGCAGTAGACGTGAACGACAGAGGGAAGCAAGACAGACAGCATATTTCCTGAGAAAAAGACGACTGGATCATTGAACCTGACATCCGGATGCCACACAACAATTCTTTTTGCCTGGGGAAAACAAGAGTTGAAACTACAAGCTTTGAACCGTAGGTAACACAACAAACAAAGGATTCCATGTACTCTGTCACATCTGGGGATATAAAAAAAAGGCTCATGTTCAATGCAGTGAATGTGAAATATTCACTAATGCGAACTTGTTGTGTTGTAGGTTGGGAACCTGTAGTGTTAGATCAAATAAATACACCAAGCTGAAGTTTTTGTGTATATTTCGTATTGGTTTAGTGGTTAGCATAAATAAACATTCAAAAACCAATTTCCAGTGCAAAGGACAGACCCACAATTAGACTATACTGTATATTGCAAACAACTCAATTTACAGACATTTGTCCAACCCGAAACTACAAATCCTACAATAAACATAACAGCCAATAGCCTCCAGGCCTATTTATTATACAACACCTGTGATCCAATCCACATTTTCTTTGTTTTGGGACAAAATACCTGACCCGATACAGGACTCTGCCCTAGAGGAAAGGCCAGGGGATCACCAAAGTCAGCTGAATACATCATCTGGGGACCATGAATTTATGTAAAAAATGTTGTGTCAATCTATCCAATAGTTGTCAAGATATTTCAATAATTTCAGTGGGTGGTCAGAATGCAAACCATGTTCATGTCCTCACTTTGCATGGCCATGATCAACGCTGACCACCTCCCAACAAAATCTGCAAAGTACAAAAACACAATACTTCCTTGACAGAAAAAAATATAAAACATTGAAAATGAAGAATTTAAATGAAGAATCAATTACTCCCTTTAAAACGTATTTGGCAAAATAAGTTACTCATTTCTTGAAGACAGGGTTGGACTGACTTTTACAGAGCCCTGACCTCAAACACCTGAATTGGATGAATTGGAACTTCGACTGTGAGCCAGGTCTCATCTCTCAACAAAAGTGGTCAGCCTCACTATTGCTCTTGTGAGACTCATTTCCAGAGAGTTGAGGCTGCTACAGCAGCAGATAAATGCTTTTGGTTTCAGAGTAAGATGCACACCAATCAGGATCATGCCATATGTGTAGATGGCTATGTACAGAGTGCTCATACAAAAGACATATAGATTACAATTTTAGATCGATCCTATATTTTAAATCATACACACAGAGTGGCATTTCTTTTTTCCAATATCCTAAGCGTCGAGTGGCTTTGGGTCTATTCTTGCTGCAAATCCCATTTCATCCCACTGTGATTTTTCTTCCGTTTGGCCACCCCTGTGTTTAGTAATCTGAAATTCCTCCACTTGCCTAGCACTGTGTAATGTGCAACAAGACCACTTACAGTGTCTAGAATTGTACTTTTGTACAACAAAATATGCATATTACCGTCATCGCTAATGCAAGCCATTGTTAATTGTTGTCTGTGTACAATAAACTAAAGGTGCCCTTATAGCTTGTAAATATTTGTCTTTTTGCTGAAGAACATTGTGTACACTTATATAAATTTAGCTTTTATATCCCGAAATAATACTACATCTTACTGAAGATGTTTACTACCATTGATCCAGAGCCGGTCTGGGGAGCTGGAGCAGATGGTAAGTAGCCAACGAGTGACTGAGCACAGCCTCGTTGTGATAAACTATTGTTATAGTCCAGAATAAATTAGCTTCATGACCATAAAACATTCAGAATGGGGAAAGATAAATCAAGGCATCTTAGGATGATTAGACATCAATTCATAAAGTCTCACTCGTGGGAAGTTTTGCATGCATGGCCACCACTCTTTGTTTACTCTCAGGTTTCTCATTATCACACCTCCCACAACCAGACACATCACAGACCCAACAATCACAACACTCCAATCAGATGATTTCTTTTTTCCATCTTCAAGTGTCCAAATAAGCACTCAGAGTAGAAAAAGATGAAGAAATGAGATGAGTCAAGATGTGTTTTCCAAACTTGTTACTGCATGCTGCTGCTTGAAAGTTGTGCAGTGTCAAAGTGATATTTATTTTTATTTTTATTCTGCACTGGCACCTTTTCAGCTACCAGTTGACACTCCGCACTTGCTCCGTGTGGGAACTTGAACCGGCAACCTTCCCATTACCAAGCCAAGTCCCCTCAAACTGAGCTACTGCCACCCCCTATTTTATATGGGTCAAACAAAAAACCAAAACAGGACTTTAACCCAGGAGACTGCTACTCGTTCCCATGTGAAACAAATAAATCAAAGATTACTTATTTTGCAACATAGTTGTTAGTCACGTAACTTGTTAGTATAATTAGTCCCGTGAGTCACATGAGTCATTAGTCTGTCAAGTTAACGTCAACCACAATGTTTTCCTAACCCGAACAAAGTAGTTTGCTGCCTAAACCTAACTTCCGGTGAAGACAAAAGTGTATTTTGAAAAGACATTATGCATGTAGCGAGTGCATTGACACGCCACTCCTGGCATGTCCAAAACTGACGCTGAGCATCATAATTCGAAGTTTAGGGCCAATGACCATTGCTTGGTATTTGATGAGCTGGAAGTCAGAATATGTTGGCTTGGTCAACCACCTAATTCCCACACTCATCCTCATACTTCCCAAACTAATCTACTAACACATCACCTACTCTAACACATTCTCTGTTGAGCCTTCATAGCATTTAAGCCTTTTTGCCTGCAACGGTTTCTTGAACTCTTCTTGGACTTTTAGCTGCTACATTTCTATTAGAGCAGTCTTTTTTACCCTTCTTTCAGTTTGGATGATTGGAACAGCTATAGTATAATCACTTCAGACATAGTCAGACAACTGGCTGGTCTCATCCAGAAATGTAGCTATACCTACCAAAAAAAATGCACCGTAATTCGTAAATATCACAGAATTTTCTTTCATATATTATCCACATAATCTTGAAAAAGGACCTATAAAGACCGATAAAGTCAAAACGATAAGCCAATGTTTTTGGTTTTGGCTATTTAAAACCAAATGATCCATTCTTAAACCTAACTAAGTGGTTTTGTTGCCTAAACTTACAGTTGATTTGTGATCGGCCAGTCCTTTATTTGGTTCACTGCAATTTATTTGCAAAACTTTGTGATGGATGTTGAAGATTCCCAGAGGATAATTTCTAATGACTTTGGTGATCGCTTAACCTTCCAACTAGTGTCACCATTAACTCAAATTCACCCTTGACTCAGGAGATATATTCTACGCAATAGTGTCGCAACAGTGTAAGATGAAGTCACAAAGTTTACAAGTGTGCAATTGAGGTCAAAATGAAGGTCGAGTTCAAAGATGGGCGGTGTCTGAGCAAAGGGTACGAAGGAGCCATTGCCCCCCTTTAAGCTCCTGGCTCGATTTGACATCACAGCTGGTATGATCCCTTCGCAACATGGTCTCTAGTTCTTTATTTGATTTTGTTTACAATTATAGGCCTGCCACTGATTAGGCTGTAAGAACAGCCACATCATCGTTTTTTTCGTCCAAAATCTTTTGTTATGTATAATTAACATTGCAGACTATAGCAGATGCTCATGGGACTTTATACTTTTAGTTGTGTTCAATCAAGTTATTGGCAGCACCAAATGGATGTACAGGTAATGAATGTGCTGGAGAAAGACACAAGTGGAAAGGGTATTGATCTGTCTCCATCCCATTCATTAAAAAGTCTCTTCTGGAATAATTTCTACTTTCCAACCTTTGCTGCATTAGTCTTTTCATTTGGAGTGTTGGAGTGATTGTAGGGTGTTGAGTACCAAGATGGACTCTCAAAGGAGTTTTAAACATTGGAAAGAAAGACAAATCATGTTTCTCAGTTTGCTTGTGTATTATTCATGCAAAAGAAAGAGGGACGTGTGTGGGTTATCAATTGGGAGTGGGATATTTTCTTCATCAGCTTGTATCTGCCCATCTTGCATTGCATTGAGCTCAATCAGTCACTCTAAGTATGTGTTCAATTTGGGGATTTGGCAATTTTTTAAATATAACCTACAATATATTATATTGAACACCAGAAATCAACCAAATTCAGTGAAAAAAACCCTGAATCATTTACTATTGTTTGCCTGTGATTCCTTATATTTTCGGTATATGGCCCAGTCAAAGACGTTTGGCCACCCCTTTAAGCCTGAAAATACACAGTAAGTTGGCTCAACTGATTTTAAAAGTTGGTACTTTTTCTTGTCTCAAGTTACCCGTTTGTCATCCTAAGAAAAAGTTAGATTAAAAACACCTGAACATTTCGTTAATTTTACAGGTTTACTATGAGGCCAGAAGTGGCTTAAGAACTTAATAGCAAGGCAGGTTTATTTAGTGTCACAGCACCTTTCAAAAACAGCTGCAAGTCAATGTTTTAATGGCGAGGAAATGCATTAGAATAGTTGTAAACACAATGAAGAGTAAAAAGAATCTCTGTAAACTAGGCATAATCATTATATTGTTGTCAAGAAAGCAGATATCTGGTCATAAACCAAAGTAATGGGCAAATAAAATATACAGATGGTGGAGTTGAAGAGTTGGATGGATCACCAAAATTCTTGCAATTCATCCTGAGGGGAAAGTGAATGTTTTAGATAAGCTAGCCCGAAACAGCTTTTCAAATCTAACATCAAAGTACAGAATGTATGAAAGTCAAACAGAGCAAACAGCTACAGAATGATCTGTTTAAGATGGAGGAAGCTCTCAAATATCAAGAGGAGGAGGCTGAGAAGACACTGGAAAGATCCCAGGCTTCCCATTGAGCCGAGATGGAGCAACGGAGAATGGAGATCGGGATAATTGCAGCAGCCCTGAAAAAGGTCCGCAGGAGAATGAGTACCTCCGCTGTCAGCAGTAGAAAACCTCCATACAGGAGGAGACAAAGAAATCTAGAGCGTCCGATCTGACTCAATTAGACCAACAGAGGGACATTAACAGAAAGCTTGCATCTGCTATGGAGGACACTGAAATCAGAGATCTCCAGTGGTAGGAGGACAAGTCATCCTTCCTTCAGGCAATGGAAAGCCTCAAGCAGACTATGCAGGAAAAGGAGCAGGAGTTGGAGAAGACCGAGAACTTCAGGCGGTCCCAGCTGGAAGACCTCGAGAGCCATATCACAAAAAAAGCAGCAGAAGAAAAAGTTTTACAGAAAGCTCTTTAAACGCCAAAGTTCCCAGTACGCCTGGGAACAGAAAATGCACTCACACATACACAAACTCACGCTTTTGTTGTCGTATACTTGAGAGGATTAATTAGTCTAAACCCCCTAAACAGCACTTTGATTTCACACTTGGAAAGTGAAGTGACTTCACAAAAACGTTTGGCCACCCCTGTGTTTAGTAATCTGAAATTCCTGCACTTGCCTAGCACAGTGTAATGTGCAACAAGATATAATGCTGACCCCAAAGTAGGACTTTAGTTGTTGTTGTTGTTGTTGTTGTTGTTGTTGTTTATGTAGAAGGGATGTTAAAGCACCTTGAAACACATAGAGAGGCTTACACTGTGCCGGCTTTAATTTTCAAATTATAATATAGCATCTGACCTTCATGAAAGTACTACTTTCCTCTTGTGTTAGAGCCACTTAAAAAACAAAATGTAGAAAGGTGCACTCAATAGCAGGGACGTTTGAGATTAACCAGTTTTGTCATCTGGCGGGTATATTAATCACAGTTTCATAACCGTAACAATTCAAGAAGCTTAGATACAATGGTGCCCTGATTCCTGCATTGTTACCCTGTGACACACTGTTTGTGTGTTCGTGAAATCTTGTCTTACGCGAGTCACTTAACGGTTTGTTTTGTATGCGTTCGAGTTGTGCCACTCAACTAAAGCCATGAGAAGACTTTTAAGAAATGTCAGAGGGAGCCAAAAACTCCAGCATTATAGAGGCTCCAAAAAAAGAATGTGGGAGGATTATAGATACAGAAAATGACCAGGGAGTCATGTGAACCACAGATTAATTACACAGTTTAAACATCATAGTGTGACATTTTTTTTTACTGCCTACTTAGGAGTACCACAAATCAAGTTGATCAGTCCTGTTTTCTTCAAATTAGAACTATCTCCAACATCAAACCAATTCTCTCACATCCTGACCTGGGAAAAGTCATTCATACATTCATCTTTTCAAGACTTGACTACTGTAACTCCCTCCTCTCTGGCATCCACCAAAAGTCACTCTCTCACCTCCAACTAGTTCAAAACGCTGCAGCTCGGCTTCTCACTGGTTTTAACAGACAACATCACATCACCCCAATCCTGGCTTCTCTTCATTGGCTCCCTTTTCGTTTTAGAATTGATTTTTATAATTTTACTGATCACTTTGAAAGCACGTATGGGTCTGGCCCCAAAATATATAGAGGAAATGTTGACCCCTTATGAGCCAGCTCGCAGCCTTAGATCCTCAGGTGGGGCCCTTCTGGCTGCTTCCGGCAAAGCAGCCTTCTGGCTGTCGAGGCTGAAAACTAAAGGTGACCGTGTTTGCCATCAGGGCCCCTTTGGCTTTGGAACGACCTGCCTGAGGCGTTAAGGCTCGCAGAAGGGCTAATCTGTTGAGCTTTCCGTTGTTTTATTGCCTTGCTTTTGCTGCTTTGTGTGTCAAAGCACTTTGTAAACTCAGTTTTTAAAGGTGCTATATAAATAAAGTTATTATTATTATTATCAAGTTACATTATGGTGCGTTCCATCTCTATTCAGTTCAAATTACTATTAGTCAAATGTAAATTATAACTTCATCATGATGTGTCAAATGTAGCATTGTTGAGAAACTGTTGTTTGAAGGGGATATTTTCACAGCAACCTAAAATAGATATTAGAGAGGACATTTCCGAACAGTAGCTCTAAACAGCTTAATACATCATTAAAACTGCCGATTGTTTTATAAAATTAATTACAATCTTTTATTTCCTAATCATTTGAAATGTGTGTTTTTATCCAAATAACCACTATAGATTACTATGATAAAGTAAAAGGATATGGTCAATGATGATAATAAATATTTTAGTTCATTAGCTAGAAGCCTTTTAGAAACATTCTGGTTGATAGTTGTGAAAACCACCGAATAACTGTGTCTACTCCGACCAATAAAGAGTAGTGAGTGAGGAATCACACTACAACTCTCCAGACCCCCACTTTAGTACCAGATTTAACATGTCAGGGACAAAGTGTTAAATTTTGCCCATGGCGTCAATTCTCAATTAAATTTAGTGTTGTAATGGCCAACAAACCAACAACTGTATTTGAGCTCTAATTCTGCAAGACCGCCCAAGCCCCAGATTTCCTAAATTTCTCTAGGAAAAAAAGTAATTCTGTCAAGAGAACAGTTTGTATACTAGGCATCTCCTGGCTCTGTATTCTGTTATTACTGCAAATTGTTTGGTAAAAAAGAATTTACCACCAGATTTAATGGCTGAAAAAAAACAACCTGTCTCCAGTCACTTACATCAATATAAAAATTCTATGGACCATCGCAGTGCTGTGCTCAGTCCGTGATTGTTTGGAAAGGAAATTAACAAAAAGGTTAAAATTAAGTACAGCAAGTGGAATCTGAGATAGCAACATTTTTAAATATGTAGTGGCAAGAATCCAGTTTCTTTCTGCCGCAGGACTGTAAGTAATGGCTTTGATTCACTGTTATCAGAACATCTAGCCAAGTACAGAAATAAGGGCAGGGGACATACAATCGACCTGTCGTCGACCATTTGTGATGAGTTAATTCAGTTGATGGCAGAAAAGGCATGCCATTGTAAAAGAAGCTAAAGATGTATTTCTCTATCGTTGTTAACTCAACACCCGATGTCACTCATGTTGATCAGCTAGCCTTGATAATTCAATAAGTCCAGAAGAAGAGTGGGGAGCCTGTGGAGAGGTTTTTAAATTACATAACACTACACAGTCATAGAGCATGAACATATGGAGACAAAGCTCGAATCTGCTTTAAAAGAATTGGACTTGTGGGCCAAGCTATAACAATCACTACTTCAGGCTGGAATAAGAAATGAACACCCTCATGCTGACTTCATACCATTGTTATAACAGCTGTAGTTTACTTGGACCCACAGCACAAACACAAATGAGGAGACAGAATACAGTTGAAAAAACAGAGTACATTTATTAAAGTAGTTGTCCGTGATTCCTTGATGCAGCAAGTGTAGCTGCGGTGAGGCAGAATTCCTGTTAACAGAGAGACTGAGGCAAAACAGTGATTTCCAGTAAGTTAGATGGCTGAATCAAACAGAGGATAAACAGGAGGCTGGGAACCGGAGGACTGGACACGAAGAAAAACAGAGCAAAAGGCCAAAAAACACATTTCTCAAGAAAGGTAGTAAAGTTGGTCTGAGACCACTACCGCGAGAGGTAAACGGACCGATGAGTAGAAGACTGAACCAGGCTTAAAACAGCAGAGAGTGTAGGTGGCTTGATTGCAGTTGAGTGGCAGCAGCTGACCACGAAGCCATGCCCAGCTCCAGACAACACAGACAGGAACATACAACCCCAACGGGAGAGCATAGTTGGGAAATGGGAGACGAGGAAAACCTGACAACCATGTTCTGCACACTTTCTTTATTTAGTTGGTGCATCTGCAACAGAATATTGCCTCGAAGCAGTTTCACGTTGGGGTTTTCATTCAAGGTCTACACAACTTCTTCTAAGCTTTGACACAGCGGTGAGAGATTTTAACAACCCACCTCACTAAGTGTGGGCGAGGTCTGACTCTAAAGAGACTTTCTGTCACAATGTCAGGCTCTGGGATTTGACTCCAAAGCTATTCAAGATGCATTGGATGAAATCCTCCATTGACGATGGAATGCCCAAAGCAGCGTAATATGAAGCGTGTCAATTAAAAACAGTAATGGGCTCCCTTGAAATTGCAGTTATGACTGCAATGTGGGATGACCTTCTCAAAACAATCAATTAAAGTAGCAAGGCGTTGCAGTAGGTACAAATTGATTTATGCGGCGTACTTCTTTTTTTTACAATTCCCTTTCACGATGCCGAGGCAAAGCCGACCAATTTTGAAGGCTACGAAAAAGAGGCCAAAACTCTCACAGCAAACACAAGGCAGTTAGCCAAGTTACGTTGATTGAAGAAAGTAATGTTCGGTGAGTGTGCAGGTTGTGTGATGCTCACAACGCAATGGGTTATTGATTGACAGGCATTATGTCTTCTGGGATCATTTGTTAAAGGGAAATGCAAGGATGCACAGACGCATACAAAAATGTGGAGAAGTTTGGCGTCCTACCTATAGCTTAATCGATGGACATTGGAGAAATGTGTGCAGCGACAGAAAAATCTGAAGGATTTATACCCACATAATCCAGAGGAGGACTTAACAATAAAGGTGTGATGTGTGGAGTTTTCCTCAATTTGCCAGCACAAACAGAACACAAATAACCTCATTCATGATCTGTTTCACCCCGATATGATTTATTTACAAATATAGACACAATGGCTTTACTACATCTGTTGCCAGCAACTTAATCAGGCAATGATGAGGTCAGTCCTTTATCAGATTCTCTATGCACTCAGATTAAATTTGTAGACATGTGGAATTCCCTGCAACGCTTGAATGCCCAAATCCATTTGGAGCCTGTGAAGAGGAAACATTTCACTTTGAACAGTTAAATCAGGTGGTTATTCTGGAGCAGGGGATATTTGAGAGTTACAAATGTTTCAACACGTCTCTCTGTGTAGATTTGCATGCTTGTCTTTCGAATTAAACCCAACATAGCTCTAATTAAAATGAATTAATTCTGCCACAGCAGCATTGTGGCTCAAGATAATGTGTGTTGGGTGTACTGCAGAAGTAAGGTTGATTTTGGATTTCTATTTATTTATTTTTCTGTGAAGGATTAGAGCTTCTCCTCCAGTTCAACCTGTGACAGGAATATGAATGCAGCTTGCAAATAAACAAGTGAATAACCATTAATAATGGTCATGTTTGTGGTTAACAAAATGTCTCACTCAGGGCACAGGACACTTTGTGCTTTTTGCAGCATTGTAGACCACTGAGACCTGTTTGACAGAAAATAGTTAATCTCTAAAGTTGTTGCTGCTTACCATTAACTATCAGCGACCGTGTAAGATGCAGTCATGAAGTCACGAGTGTGTAGTTTAAATCAAAATGAAGGCTGAGTTTGAAGATGGGTATGGTTCAAGCAAGGGTGCTGGAAGTAAAGGGGTAGGAAGTGGAGAAGGGGACAGACACCAGTGCATTTGCATTTGTTAGGTGGATAACAATAATGATTGATGGGCCTTCTAATCATATTATGACTAAACTTGCCATGGGATCACACCAACCACAACGCCAAATCACACCAATGGCCCTTACTATCCCCCTACTTCTGGAGCCCATGCTCGGAACACACCCATCTTCGAACTCGATCTTCAACTACACACCTGTTAAGTTTCGTGATACAGTTGCGATGCTATCACGGTGGAAATATCTGTCCACTGACAGACAGAAATATAAACACCTGGCAAAGTGCTCAAAACCTCCTCTGTGGTAGACACAAACTCACAAGGTGAAAACAATACCAGCATCGCTGTCCTGGCAGATAACAAATCGAGCTTGCACCTCTACCTAGTAGGGCCAAGACTTGGATGAATGCATATTTGTTGGTTGTGTCAGTTATTGTAAAAAAAGTGCACAGTAAGATCAACCTAGGCAGCCACTGGTCCCATTCATTTTTGCTTTAATATGAAAAACCATCTTTAATACATTTTAGACTTGCTGGTCATAAATCACAGAGGACATGTATGCCTCTCTGTTAGCAATGATACAAAAAATGTTCACTGTGATAGATTGCTTACCTACAGCAGAAATTACATTCTGATACTATTTAGGGTTGAATGGAAACCAGTGACTGCCTAGAAAATACAGTGGGATTGAGAAATTTGTGGAAATGGGCTAAATGCCTTCTTTGTTGTTGTTGTTATAAAAAAGTACTGTGTCATTACTTAAGACAACTCCTCTTTTTATTAAATCAATTTCAACATCTTCTTTAAACCGGCCCACAATTACCGACCTCTGTGTTAGGTTCAAGGCGTCCAAAACGAACTACTCTCCCATGTTGAAGGCTTCAAAGAGTCTTGTTGAAAGAGATTCTCAGCATACCTCTTTAACCATGGTTATTCCCTTCTGGTTCAATACAAAGGATATATAACCTTTCCATATGTGTTATCAGTAGGTTTAAATCTGCCTTATGTTAAGCACTTATCGAGCAACTGTTTATGGTGAGCCCACATGTTTGTACTCAGTATGTTCTATGGTAGATTAGGTTTCTGTCTTCTTCAAGTGTTTTAATGACTGCAGGCTATAAAGCAAATTGTCCTTCTGGAGCAGAAATTGTTTACTCTCTCCCCTTTTTCATACTTTCTCTGTTTTTGCAATCAGAGCAGTCAACTCCATGCATTTGCTGTTAATTCTACCTTATCGGCACCTGACTGTGGTAGAAGGGAACAAATAATTGCAGAGAAGCCAACTCTTTGTGTGTCTGACAAGCCTTAAATGAGTAGTTGCAGAATCTTGTCTTGGCTTTTTTACCTCCTAAGTTGAAGCATTGAGCAGTCGATTTCAATAGGCATGTATGCAGGATTGTAAATATGCAGAGATGTGAGGAGATTCTCTCCTGAACACTATGAAAAGTCAACACAATGAAACCAAAGTCAATAACGACTCATTGAAGTTACGTAATGTTATTATGTCGCCAGTGTAACATAATCAACAAACCTATGTTACATAATTTTCCTACACCAAACCAAGTTGTGTCCTGTGAAAATGGAAGTTGGAAGAAAGAGCGGAAATTGCAGATGTGCAAAACTGATGCAAGAGGGGTACCTAGCGTAGGGCCACTGACCACATGTCCTCTGAAGGGGCCATCTTTGTAGACCATGTGCTTCAGAAGGTGTGTTCACAAAGAGTATCATCTGTGCTGAAACAATTCTAACTTCTCCCAAAACCTGATAAATGCTACTTTGCAGATGTAAGTAACTAGCCTGACCATAAAATGCTGCTATTACTGTACCGTAAATATTTGAATCAGCTGATCAGCTTTCCAATAACAAGATTATTGGAAAAACCCACATTATAATTGCTTGAATGGATCAGAGAGCAAAATGCCTCCATCCCTTACCAGAGTGCAGAGCAGCAGTTAACAGATGGAGCATCGAGTGCATAAGATAGCTCGAACTATATGTCCAACAACAATGCTCCTGTTCATGTGGCTCAAACTGTTCTAACTGTATAGTTGAAAATGTTTTTGGTGCTAGTGTTTTGTTTTTCACCTCAAAGATGGTGTCCTTTTAAAAGATCTTAGACCATAAATATTACCTCATATTAGTTTAACATTAAAAAAATCAATAAATACACTTTTTATGTTTAATTATCAGCCTTTCTAACGTACGTTTAATGGTGAGAAATCACAGTTTTCTGCATAGACCTGTCAATGTCACCTTTGATGTGAGACACATTTCTTAAGTCTATGACTTGAAGTGGCAGGCTGGCTATTAATTGTCATGTAAAAACAAATATAGCAAGAAAAAGAGAGATGTGAGAGGATGAAAGAGAAGAACGGCGTGAGTGAGAATAGTTGCAGCAACCATTCCTTGCTTTCAGACAACACAGTCTCCAGAAAAGAAATTGGCATTTTAAGTTTCTGCAAACCACATTGGACGTCGACATTTCTGGACCAAAGAAAGTTTCATGAATGCGTCTCATATCAGATTTGTATAACTCTTGCAGAAACATACAATAATGTGAAATGATCGGTTAAGTTTTGGCAACAAGACTACTAACTAACTACGTACCTTAGCGGACTTTCTTTCGTTGCGTTACTTTAAAAAGCGTAAAAACATGACGTCAATGTTTACTTTTGGTTTCACAAAGGACACGAACAGTGGTCTCCTTGGTGAAAGTTCTCCGTTTGTTTGACCCATCACCCCCATGTCCCTCCCACTCACTCTTTGTGGACTTTAGTGCTTGTTACATATACTACTAATTGACTTGTTATTACACCACAATTTTGATACCGCGTAACTTTCAATAACAGTTGCTTAATATACTTCCGCACGTGCTCTGTGCATCGCTCATTTTACTCTCGAATGCAAAATGTTTTCCTAGCGACTGGGCTGTTACAGAACAGCTGCTCATGCATGATTGAGTAGAAGTCTAAGATGGCATTCAGCAGAACATATAAAGACAAATATGAGCTTTTCTGATATAAGTGGGCCATGCTGTAAAGGTTGCTGCGATCTATTTCTTTCAAATGTTCAATGATTTGTAGATAAACAACTCGTGAGATACAAAGAGATGTTGGAGATTTTTTTCATAATCTATTGAAAAAAAAACTTTTGGCCGTATAATTGTGTCACTATGCTTGTATCTGGCCATTTGTGTGGATCTATATTGGCTTTCCAATTGTGATGCAGTACTTACCTGAAAGACAACTGTGAAAACGGCCATGATGCGCTGAGACGGAGCACAGATGGGCAACTGCTGCACCCAGCTGTCAGTCTGCTTCTACCATTTTGACAAGATAGATCAAAAAAGAAACAGAACAGGGAGTACCAAAATTTCACACAACTGTCTGACAAGAAGCATTATCATGTTATTCTTTCTTTGCTTTTCCATTCCAGTTTTCTCTGCCTATTCTCCCCTGCTCCATCTCGTCTGTGTGTAAATAGGTTTGCTCTTTCTTCCGTTTCTATCAAGCTAAAGAACACAGTGACCAGACAATGTTTAAAGATGACTGTAATATAGCAAAGAAGGAACAGAGAGGACCATACAATAAGTAAGACGGGAGAAGGATGCAGAGTATCACAGTCTGTTATAGCAGATGCATACAGCTCAACATTACTCCCCTTTTCTCCATTTCATCGTTGTTCTCTTTGTGTCTCAATCTTTCTCCCAGCTCATGTGTATAGGAAGTGAAGCCTGTGGTGGGTGTCAGCCTCACTCATGTGTTCTATTCTCATTGTAGAAGAAAAATAGAAAAACCCAACAATAAAACAAAACAAAAAGATCACAGTGTAAAATAATGACCCATTATGGACTCCCTTTGCATTCAGTTTAATGGCAGCGCTGGCTGTGAAGCCTTGTCTCGTAGTCAATTCATTAGGCTCTGACACGGCACTGCTTGCTATTAACAACTATATAATGGCAAAATTAATAAAACAATGGTGTTTTATCATTGCAGATAATGAGGCCAAACTATTTACCAAAGGAATTCTCACATGTTATCGCGATAGCTGCGTATATTTCCCCCTCTGCTAACGCTGAAGCGGCCTGTGACGTCATCCACTCGGCAACAAGCAGGCTGCTGACACAACACCCCAACAACGCATCCGTCCTCTACTCTGCCCACACTCACCCAATACGTCACATGCCACACCAGAGACAATAAAACACTGGACCTCTTCTATGCCAACACCAAGGACACATACATATCATCACCTCTCCTTCCCCTGGGAAGATCTGATCACAACCTGGTGCACCAACCTCTTGTACAGAGGCAGCCAGCTGTGACGATGGTCCGATGAAGCCGAGGAGGCTCTGAAGGACTGTTTTGAGTCAACTGTCTGGGAAGTATTCACTGATGCCCATGGGGAGGACATCGACAGTCTCACAGACTGCATAACCGACTACATAAACTTCTGTGTTGAGAACACCGTACCCACCAGGACTGTACGGTGCTTTTCAAACAGTAAACCCTGGATCACCCCCGAGATAAAGACTCTCCATGGAGAAGAATAGGGTCTTTAGATCCGTAAGCAAGCAGGAGCTGAGAACTGCGCAGAGGGAGCTGAGGAGGAAGATCAGGGAGGGAAAAAAACAGCTACAGGATGAAGATGGAGGATCAGCTGCAGCAGAATAACATCGGCGGCCTCAAGGCGATGTCCGGGTACAAGGGGCCCAACCAACAGCCTGTGGGGGACCAAAAGTGGGTGAACGATCTGAACTTATTCTTTAACAGATTTGATCAGTCATCCACCCCTTCCCAGGTGAGAAAAGAACTACGGAAGATCAAGGTGAGAAAGGCCACAGGTCCAGATGGCATCAGCTCAAGGCTCCTCAAATCCTGCGTGGACCAGCTGTGCAGGATAGTGGAGCACGTCTTTAACTTGAGCTTGAAGCTGGAGAAAGTACCACAGCTATGGAAAACATCATGTGTGGTACCTGTACAAAAGAAAAGGCTGGAAGCACTGTGAGAGTCATGTTTTTTTGACTTCTCCAGTGCCTTCAACACCATCCAGCCTTTGCTTCTGAGGAACAAGCTGGAGCAGACCGGGCTGCCACGTCACTGCATGGATCATGGACTACCTCACCAACCGTCCACAGTATTTGCGGATACGGGAGTGTGGGTCCTCTTCTCCATATATACCTCGGACTTTAAACATAACTCAAATATCATAACGCAAACTGCCACCTGCAAAAGTTCCTGAGAACTCTGCAATCGTCATCCTCATTTCAGCCGGTGATGACAGGGAATACAGGGAACTGAAACACAGGCCTGCGAGAAGGAAATTGTATCCCTGTGAGTGTAAACCAGTCCTGACTGGTGGACACTCACAGGGTGTAAACCACTAGCTCAGCTAGTCCATGTCGATGTGTCCTTGGGCAAGACACTTAACCCCAAATTGCTCCCGTTCCTGTTATGTATGAATGGGTTATGAATGTTAGTTAGAGTATTGATGGGCTGGTGGCACCTTGCATGGTAGCCCCAACTATCAGTGTATGAATGGGTGTGAATGGGTGAATATTGACATGTGGTGTTAAAGCGCTTTGAGTGGTCGGAAGACGAGAAAAGCGCAATACAAGTACAGTTCATTATTATTTATGTATGTGGCAATTCTTAAATCAATGGCCATAAGCACGGAGTTCTCCCTGAGCTAATTGCTGTGTATTTTCACTGTGCTATTCAAAGTGTGTTTCTGTCTGCAGAGCAGAGGCTGGTTAACCAGGCGAGCCTGAAGTGGGTCAGTCTCTCTGTACCTGTTCACAACCCTGGAAACAACGAGGCGCCGTACTCCCGAGTCCTTGAGATACAATGAAGTTATACGTAAGATGACAGAAATTATGATGAATGGGTGGCTGCGCTAATAGAAAAGACTTCTCTGAGGGATATAGAAATGATTGACGGTGAGAAATAAAAGCTGGGACAATCAATGGCTATTGATTGATTTCACACCAGCAGGGTTCAGAGAGAGAGAGGGAGAGCACTCAGCATGAGGGACAAAAGGGAGAGAAAGATTATTGTACTTAGAAGTAATAAATGGGGTTATGAATCATGCCCTGTTATTCATTATTATTCTAGTACATAATAATGGACAGAAGAGGAAATTTGAAACAAAAAGTGGTGCCTTTGGTTGAGAATGCGATCAGACATCTACTGTAAGTGCGGGCACGTATTGGACCACTGCAATACACACTGATAATCAGCACTGGATGGATGGATAGATGGTAATCTTTGGTATAAGAGAGATTAACATATTGTTTACACACATGCTGTTGAAGTAAGGAGAGGTCTCTTTTTTTCCAATATATATTTTTTTCATTCTTTGTTCTGGATTCAGGATATTAGTCAGAAGTTCAGTATAGCACACTGCCTGCTGAGTTTCTGTTTCTCACTGTATTCATGAGATCCCTTACTGCATGGTCTGGATGAAAAGAGGGAGGAACGCAATTATGATGGCATACGCTGCATTACACCCAGTAAATCCAGTTGGAATCAAATTCATCAGAGAGATAAATGTATGCACATCACCATTTATAGTATCCATGTCACAGCATGAAATCAGTGTGTTGTTAGGTTGAATACAGGATACTGGCTTGAGCTAAGAATCTAATCCACAAGAACTCTACCCAGTCACATTATAGAGCTCTCCTACAGTGAAACCTGCTCCCTCTTTCATTCACACTTCCCACACATTCACAGATTTTCCACCCGTGTTTCCTGCGTTTTTTTTATCGTTGGATCTCCAGTCAATACGTCTGTGTTTAAATCGCAATCGTGGTATTTTGTGTCGGGTCCATGTAGCTGCTGTGAGGTTGCAATTAACTTACTTAAAACTGGCAATACAGAGAAATCACCACTGCAACCCCCTTCTAAATTGCACAATTAAGTTGATAATGGCATGTTGCGACTGAATAGTTCAAGGCCAAACAGCCTGAGCAAAAGGAACGATAAGAAGCATATCCTTATCTTAAAGACTTTGCCTGACTGGATAAACACAAAGCACCCACAAGCTGAGTTCAATAATTAGATCAATTAAGCCAGCCGGTAATCAGATGCAGGAAGAGCCAGCTCACAAAAGCTCCCTTTCAGGATGTGAAATGAAGGGGCCAAGTGAACCTGCAGCTCACATTGTGCTGATTGGAGGGCAGCCTAATATGGACTCACGTGCGGGTAACATACACACACACACACACACACACACACACTTTCTCAACGTAGGAAGTGCTTCGTAGGAGACGAGCACAATGTTGTTTGTCTGGTGAGAAAAATCACAACTAAAAGCCTCGACGAGACATAGGACTCCGCTCTCTGCACTGATGATCACACTCAGAGAAAGTCAATCATTTACACACATTTCCTGCTTTTATTAGGCAGCAAAGGCAATCTCTATAATCATGCAACCCTCATCTACTCCCTTGTCTCTATCACTATCCATATTGACTTCAATGACTCCATCTCTCTATTCCCTCTATCTCTCTCTCTCTAGCCACATTATATGGACATGTGGTCTGATTTGTAGGGGGAGACACACCCATACACAGACAGAAGTGAACACAGGCCTCATTAAAGCATTTAAGAAACAAACTGTCTTTAAACACCTTTACAATAATCTGTCTTCTAAGAAGAGGGCTGAAGAAAAGATCATTACATTCCAAGATGCTAACCTTACCAATCCTTTTTTTTTTTTTTATCACCCCCAACTCTTTTCTTTTGGAGACAAGACTCAATACCACAAAGTGTGTCTTATATAATATGTCCTGTTTGCTACAGCTGGATGTTATTCCTTGGCACCTTCCACTTACAGGCATTCTGTTGCCTTTTGATCTCCCTCAAGATGGAAAGAATAAGCCAAGCTGAACTATTTCCAGCTGAACAGTTGCCCCCAGGCCACGGCAACCAGAAATATGCACCGACAGTATGAGACAGTGCTATCCATGCTGCAACAACATTGCATAGACACAGAGAGCTGGCACTGGCTAAACTCCCTTCACTGTACCACTTTAGATTTTAGTGAAAAAGGCTGATCTTGTTCATTATTTCTTCGTTGGAGAAAAAACAGACCATTACAGCTGATCATTTGAGTGCAATCTGAAATGCTGTTGATATTTCACTTTAGGCTAATGATGTGTGCTTCCCCCTGTTGTCTATGAAACCAAAGATGGTCACAGAGCTCATGGAGAGCTGCAGTTCACCCAACAGCTTAATTGTCAATATGTTCCGAGTGTATCCACCGGAACAACACAATTTCACCACCAACTCGTCAAATACTCAGTGGCTTAGTTCAATGTAGGTTTAGTTCGATTGTGGTTGGGGTGAAAATAAGTATGTTTGTTACGCAAAAAAAATACGCTACGTCAGTTGTTCTGATGGCCGACACTTGAAAAGCAACATTTTGAAGCCCAAATTAAAGTTGTGTGTCTGTCTATGTCCGTGTTCCAGCTGTCGCACCGACCAAGGTAATTCTGTCCTCAGAGCTTGAGTCAGAGCCACGTGTAAGAAGAGGCGAGAAGGCCACATCCCATTCATCACCCTCGTATCGAAATATCTCATTCACACAAGCGTGACACTGAGTGAGACAACAATGCATGTGAACTTTATTTTGCATTCACTGTCTTCTGTGCTCATATTTGGTAATACAGAGGTAGAACATAAATCACTGGCTGGGCAGAGTTCATGCACACATAAATTCAGATTTCTTTTCCTCCCTTGGTTCAGTTTACACATAGCCTTTGTCGTTTTAAATACAGATGAGAGTCCAAGCCCAATTGTGTTTGTTCGCAAGTAACTGTTTATGCAGGGTGATATTGCAAAGAGAACGGGTGTTTATCCAGATTGCTTCATCGGTTTCAGCGTGGGGTTAATGAGGGTTTAGAAGAAAATATATCAACTGGAGTACATTTAGAGGTCAGTGGGTGTCAAGAAAAAGAGCTGAAACATTAATGTTCCCACTGACCTCATAAAACACACCAAATAAACTAATGTGCACATGCACACACAGTACATCCTCACAAAGGGTCCGTGCATGTAGACAAGGAGATGCAAACACTCCTTTTGCAGCTGAGCTGATCCACATTCGCAGCAGGGGTCAAGTTACATTTCACACACAATTAAGAGGAATGGTACACTAGAGTACAAGCCAGTGTCTATTTGCATTTGTGTTGTTGTTTTTGTTGTTTATGTGTGTCTGTGAATGTGCAGCGAAGTGTGTGAGACAGGAAAGACAACTCCACAGCGGATTGTCGCCAGGAATTTGTAAGCCAATATTCAATTACATGATTAGATGATTAGAAAGTCAGCATGAGCCATCCTGTCAGCCATCCTTCCACCCGCTTTCAATTTGATCAAAGACATACTGTATCATTGCAATGTATGCTTCATTTCAGAATGAGACCTTTCGCATAATAACCCAATCGCTATCATTTTATATGGAAATGGCCTCAAAATAGACAGTCATCAGTATCTCTTGCTTTGATCCCTTTTAAGAACAATTTGACCGCTCAAAACCACATTACCAGCCGAAATTAGCAGTGAAATAAATCAAATCCAAAACATATTTAAACTCTCCTTGCTATTTTAAGTGCAAGGATTTCAAAATTTAGATTAAAACTCAGCTAAGCAGAGAAGCTAAATGCCGGACTGCCTAATCCACTGTAACAAGCTCTGGACCATGCTCATTAGTTTCCTAACACGCTTGAAGTAGTATGAGAAAAGGTTGCACTTGTTAAAAAGTGCAATTAGAGAGAAGATGGGTAAAACATACATTTCACATGTAGCCCGAGTGTGAAGTATGAGAAGGGACATGCTGCAACAAAAGAGAACAAAACATAATATCACAACATTTCATATATACATTTCAAACTCCTCAGAGGCAATAAATTGTAGTAAACTCATTCCCATAGTAACATTGGATTAATCTCTATGAACAGATATCGGCATATGAATGTAGAATCTGGAGGCAATGGAACAGATCTAAACTTTCTTACTCTTCCCACCAACACAAAGAGTGCAACAGCGAAAGCCAGATAATATCTCATGTCACAATGAAGTACAAGGTGTAGCATCAGTGCATTGAGATGTGGACAATGAGTGTAACCTGCGATTGATTTCTACCTGTTTGGCTGCTGATACAAAGTCGAAAAAAAGCTCCTGCTCCTTGATTCAACTGAAATCAGCATTAATGTTTAGTATTGCGCCATTAAGCTCAGTTGTAGCTGGAATTAAAAACATTTAACCACTGGAGGTCAGCAAAAACAAGACTTTCCGCTAGTGTCATGTTGGTCTTGTTATGGTTAATAAAAATCATATTTACAAAGTGACTTGTTGGGGCCATGGCATAAATGCTGCTTTTTGTCTTCATAAATATTATACAACTGCTCCGTTTCAGCTTTTAGCTTGTTTTTTATCCTGGGCATAAAGCTGAAACACAGCAAAACAATGGTTGCCCCAAGGCCAAGGTGCTATAACTGTCAGCTTGAATTAGATTCCCCCCCTCTGCTATCACACCCTCCTCTAGGGCGTCCGTTGTCAGGGCAGATTCTTATAGTATTCATTTAGCTTGTCTTTTCCAGTTTTTCCACAATGCAGAGAAACATGGTGCACTTACACACTACATATAAGCACATGGATTAATAAACACACAGACAGTCAATCACAAGCAAATACACACACAAAAAAGTATTCCTGGTGACAAGCATTCATGACCGTACGTGATCAGAGTCAGCTGATAGGTTCTATGCACGCTGCTCACACTAGACCCGCCAAAGTATTGATTCTTCAGCTCAGTTTGCGACTCACTGACTATGTTTGTTTTCATCTCTGTCAGGGCCTATTAAGAATGAAATAAAAAGCTGGAGCTTCTCTGTGGTTTCTTCCTTTTAGAAGGCAGGAGAATATTGAAAGCAGCTCAGCACTCTGCTTGCTTTGAAATCCAGGAGGCAGGATGATTGGATAAGTATTCGCCACACATCGCTGTCCCTGAATGGCCTCGTCTACCTTCGCTCTCAGCACTCTGCCCTCACGCACTGATATCCATGCACATTCGCCGCGTCTCTAATGGATGCAATGGAGTCAGTGAGGAGAGAGAGGAAGACAGAGTGGTTGGTAGCTCATGTGGCTGAGGGTACATGTGTTGTACTTAGGCCTAAATAAAAACGTCAAATACTGACATATGTTGCATCCCGGCGTCACACAGTGACACGATGGCACAAGAATTCCTGGGACAAATCCCGGCCCCCATTTTCCTCAATCGCCTGTTCTCTTGCCTTCTCTTGTACCCATTGCACCACCTTTCACATTGTCCAAATGGGCACTAATTTAACCGCTGCACAATGCACCGGGGAATTAAATCCTGGAACCCACTGTGTTCGGTAATCACCATAGTAAATTCCCGGAATCCAATTCCAATTAAATCTACAGTGTGCCTCGCGTCGTCAGTGTGTGAACGGCTGTGGAGGAACAGACGGGCTTCAGCTTCAGGTACGCAGAATTGGTGGAAGGCTTTACACAGCTGACAAACAAAAGGCAGGAGAATTATGGGAGGCAGGGAAGGAGAAAAGCGCAGAGAATGAAGCCTAAGTGCGTGTATGCGCGTGTGTTTGCAGGAGCGTGGGACTATGTGAGGGAGAGTAGATGTAGGGGACCATATGGACTGCGACTTCCGTGCAGCCTAGCAGGAGGTGTCCACGGAGCTGTCTAGCAGTGCGTTAATCTGGCAGGTTTTAATGGCAACAGCCAGCAGTTCCTTACTCCCACAGCTATTCCACTAGTGCAGGGCTCGTCAGCAGCCAAATGGGTCGTGGCTATAAGCTAGAGGAACCCCTGTATTGTGGGTGTGCATGCATTTCTATACTTATAAGCACTTTGTGTCCATCTGCGAAATAAAAAGGCGAGGAGAATCATCCGCAGTCAGGTCACTTTCCAAATCGTTGCGAAAGCCTCTCTTTTTCATGGCTCTACCTCTCAGGCCAGGGTTTGTTGTTGTTTTCATGATTGGAATTTATGGTTAGAATAATCACTCGGTCAGCTGTGACTGCTCCTCAGTACCAAATGATAATAAAAGAAACTGGAGCCAGATAGCACTGTGTACTCAGTGTCCTTGCATCTTTGCGGAGTAGCTATCAGATTAAAGAACAGCATAAATGTATTAAAGTCAACCACAAACTATTTGATGCCACTGATTAAAATAATAATATACTCCAAATAAGGACATGTTAATAACCAGTCTGAAAGAAGATTTATCGGCATGCTGTGTTTCTTGCTTTAATAACATCCTTGCTCAAAACAAGTGTTACTTAGTAAGCCTTTGCAATTTGAATGCATATTATGCAAGGTCATTCATTATACTATAATAGAGAACCAGTCCGAGCACCTTCCTTCTCCTCTTGTTTATTTTAATTTAAATACCAATTTCGGAGTCATCTTTTCGTGTTAAACCATGGATTTTCTGGACCCTATTAATTTGTGTCCCCCTGTAGTTTAGGATTAGGATTTATGGTGAAGTTTAAAATGAGGCATATGGGTAGGATTAGGGTTTACGAAGATCCTAACGTAAAGCAATACAAAAATGTGTGTGTACGTGTCTAGTCTGTTCCCCATCTACATTGCCAGCTGAGTGTGCGCCTGCTTGTACTTTGTAAGTGTTCGCGAGAGAATGAGAAAATCCACTTAAATGAATAGGCAACACACAGAAGCACTCACAATATCAACACGATGGAGTTTGCACATACACAATAACCAGTACAATCATCCACACAAGGAGGCAAATATGCACCTGACTTCAAGTGCTCCCGGTATTTCTGAACAGTTCCTTTTCAAACTAACCTGCTAAAGTAATCGCAAACTATACAATAAATGACATTAGGAATGCACAAAAATGGTACAAAGCAAAGACATTTTTCAATTAACAATCTTAACACCCCTCTTGGGTGTGGGGCCACCGCAGAGCAGAGACAATGGACACACACGCATTTCCATCCACAGCAGTGTGTCTCCACAGAGCATACCTTCTCTAAACATCAGGCTGGCTCTGTGGATGTAAAACATTCTCTAATTACGGCTTTTCCCTCATTTCCCTGTGTTCATTGATTGTGCGAAACACAATGATGGAAATAATACATTTTTTGTGGTGCTGTAAATGTCCAATTACTTTCGTTAATTTGTGTGTCAATCCAGACTTAATTAAAAGCTTGTATTCCCTCAAAAAAAAGATTCTAAAATAATATTTCCATATTATTTCGTATATATTCAATATTTCAAAATCCCTCAGTACATTATATCAGTACATCTCTGAAAACGTTTCAGAAAATTTCCAAACAGGCATTACTTGGATAAACTGACCATATCGGTATCTTTCTTGCCTGAACATGTATTCAAACTTAATAAAGTGACAGAAATCAACAACTCAAAACAGTTTTCTCAATAGACTTGAAGCCTAAATAAACACTTCAAGTTGCAGTTACGCCTGTGAGACGGATCTGAGACGTGCGCCTGCACAGTGTATGTGATTGTTAGATCCCTCCCACTGTCTTGATGGCTGTCCTGGCCAACCTCAGCAGGAAGTTGGCTGACAAGGGAGGCTTGTCAGCTTTATTAAGCTCACCTGGGCCTTCCAGACTATAAAAGCTGATGCACATACTGCCTCGCTACAGCAGACATTTACCCTGCATGATTGTCGTTTGGTTTTGCACCTTCCACACCTCCACAGCACACTTGACACAACTCCATGCACGGCTTTAATTACTGACTTTGCTGATCTGCACACTCCATTTTTTATTTGAGTTAACCTTAGTTTAATTAATTGTGTTTGGTTTTTAGTATAACCTTGTGTGGAACTTTTTATCACATTGCCTGAGCCGGTTTGAAATGTGCGAGTGAAAAACACGTCCGATACACTTACAGTCTACACGGGAGGTTAGCCAATTGTGGGTTGTCTTCGTTCAATCAAACATTATAGCAGTGTTCGTTGCAGACACTAATGTATTATATTATACATTTGACACTTTATTTTATCCTCTATAGTAATTATGTTATCACAGCAATCTCTTTGGAATGTTTTAGCCATGATAGCAGCAAGGGTCTAGGAATGGCAACGTTGGTCTGTTGCTCTGTCGGTCTGTTCACTACTTTGGTCCTTACTGAAACAACTATGAATTGATGTGAAAACTTATCAACTACATTTTTGTTTTCTAGTGATATGTCTTGACAACATTTGGATGGATTGTCATGCAATTTGCTACAGATATCCAATGTTCTTTTGGAGGGAATCCTAATGACTTTGGTACCCTGATCTTTCCTGCACAACCAGCAGGTCAAAGTTTCAACTCATCCTGTGAAATATCTCAGCATGCTGAATATATTGGCAGACATGTCACTGATTTATTCTGCAAGTATGTGGATGAAGATGTGATCACAAAAATGACACCACCCAACCAGAGGCCTTGGCTGGATGTCCGAAAGTCTGTTCCCTTCTCAATACCTGGGATGTCACATTGAAATCTGTTGATCATCAAGAGAACTGGAGGCATCATTTGGAATCAAAACAAAGGAAATCTTCACCAAAGAAGATATTCAAAACCTTTGTGGGAGTTATGAATATGCTCTCATGCATCCAGAACAAATTCTACTCTTGGGTTTAATCTTCAAACAACATGCCAACTTTGACAGCCTAACCTTTGAACCTTTGCAATGTGTCCAGACAAAGGTGTGCACTCCCTGACCACATAGGGCTCTGCTGTGAGGCGTTTTAAAGATATCAGTGAGGAGGTCATGAAAATCCTTACATGCTCCTATTAACTAGTCCAAATAAGTCTCCAGTTCCTGTTTGTATCAATGACACCAGTCTTTCTCAATGTCCAAAAACAAAACAGATTGAAGTTGTCTTCAGAAGAAAACCAAGTAACCCAGGCATCTTCTTCAGATCCGTGGAAGACACATGGCGGCAGCAAGTAGCTTCAAATTCCTGAGTATGCACATGTTACAAACAACCTCGCCTCATTGCAGGAGCTAGTATTATTGTAACGTATAATCAAAGACATACATGCAGAGAAGGGTATAAAGAAGTGTCCTTTACTGTGCTCTCGTGTCTCTTTTCACTTCTGTTTGAAAGAAGGGGACACACCATACTGGGACCTTCAGGATTTAAAAACACCGTCTCACATGATGAGACATGAGACATGACAAATTTAGAACTATGGGGTGTCTGTGGGTCTGCTCAGGTTCTGTCAGTCTACTGTAAAAGATGCATCTTTGTCACTAAGTCTTCAGGTAAACAAGGTCAATTATGTGCCTGTGTCAATTGCAGAGACCCTATTGATCCTGCCTGATCTCTTCTTTCCTCTTCAACATTTCACATTCTGTAACAAATATGTCCTAAAAGACTGTTGGTGGCCTTTCAATCCACAGTTGTTGAAGGGCCATGTAGATAGTGAGCTCTGCAAGGGGTGAGGATTTTGTACAGAACTCATCGTGTTTGATGAAGGGTTTACCTATTCAATGGATGTCATTTTCACTTGACCTAGATGCTGCTGCGGTGCGGAGTGTTTTTTCTCGTAAACTGAAGTTGTATGCCAATTTAAAGTACTGTTATTTATGTTCGATGACTGACAACAACCTGCACAACTACATACATTTTTCTGTCACCATTTTCTTGTTCTTACACAGGGAGACGACATCCCCATTCTTAGTCCCGCCTACACTGCACTGATTGGTTCTGCTGTTTTTACAACTGCCAGTCAATGAACACAATACCAGACAGCTGAAAACAATTTGAGGTGTGTGTCAGCGTTCTGGAAGGAGGCAAAATCAAGCTTGGATGGATTTACAACTTCAAATTGTTTTCTATCGTTTTACAGTGTCAAGCTATTTCCATAAACTCTTAACATTTGCCCAGACAGACAGCACATGCCAACAAATAATGGGCAATAATGCAGTTTCAATAGCATAAAGCAGAAACTTTGACAAAAAAACAAACAGGATAACAAGATGTTGACTGAAATGGATAATCTGTCAAAAGCAGATTACTATGCAAATTTATTTTCAAGCTGCATAGCTCATTCAATAATATAAAGCACATTAGTTTGATTTGAAAAGTGGTTGTTAGTGATGCAAGGTATGTATCATTTGTTTTAAATTTGCTGAAATATACATTAAAACTGGTATGGTACGTACGAGCGTATCTGCAAACCATGCAGTCTTGTATGCAGAAGTTGTCTAACTGACATTTTGTCTTCATATTGTCATGTCACTACTGACAGGTTATATGATAAATATATTTTAACCTCCTGGCTATATATACTTGTATTTCTTCATGGGGAGTGGGGGGATTCAGTTGAGTCCTTGCTTTTGATTTCTTTTGCCACAATCAGCTAGAAGTGACATTTTAAAAACGTACCGAAAGTACAGATACTACTTATCTGTGTGATCAGTAATAATTCAGGGACTGACATAGCGTTGAGAGCACAAAAAGTACTTGAATATATGAATGACTTCCTGCCAGAATTAGATGTCACCATAGATGACAGTAGTTAATATTTAATGGAATGACATAACCATCCGAGAAATATCGTATTTTCGCTACTCTTTTATCTGCTGAAACATTTAGCTTGATTATCTAAACAGTCATATATCTCTGTCCTTGATTTTGAAAAATGTATCTACATAGATAATAAAAGGTTTACACGACTAACTTACATTTTTTTTCACTAACACTGTAATATCAGAGGTGCTCTTGGGGCCTCCTTGTTCAGGAGAACCTCGTGCCAGCATTTGGATTTGAAAAATGAAGCATTTACTGTAAGATAGCTGTTGTCAGAAAAAATGGGGCATCAAACTTTCTCTCATCCTGCTTACCTGGGAATAGGTTTAATGGTAATGGGTAGAGTAATTCAAGGGAAGAAACAAAGAAAAACATAGGAAAGCACATTAATTGAAAGACATGCATAGTAGTAGAGATATGCAGGAAAAAGGTGTGGAGAGCAAGTTGCAAGAGTCTACACTGGAGATGTGATAGACATATAGTACTGTAGAGTCTACAAGTCTCTGGAACTTTGCTGGAGGGATGATGCTGCGCTGTCTAACATGTCAGTCCAAAATCCCCCATAGGTGTTCAAGTCAACATTATGCCCTCTAAATGGAGGCATTATCATCCTGGAAGAGACCGTTCCCATCAAACAAATACAGGACTCTCACCCAGGAGACCGCTGTTCGTGTCCTGTGTAAAACAAAAAGTAAATGTTTATGTAACGTTGTTTTGGGTAACATTAGATGAAATGACAAGTTTTTATGATTCAGAAACGTCGACATTCAACATACTGCGTTGTTGGCAGAAACTTAGTAGTATAAGCAACTTCTACTAGGCAAACATATACATATCCATTTTCACAATACCTGATGTAAACACTAGTTTGGGTGTCGGGGAGCTTCAAAAACAGCTCAGGAACTTGTCATCCTGTCATCCCTTATAATTGTAGCAGATAGCTAAAGCTTAAATTAAAGACAGGAAAATTAAAGAGAATATGTACTTTCACACATATTCAAACTTTATAGAGGTTCTCCTGCACAACATATATCTGTATATATATACTGGGAATATATTGTATATGTATGCTTCCATGGCCAGATGTTGTTCCCTTTAACAGTGAATTCCCATTAGTCGACAACTACAGTGACTTTCTGTGAATATAAATGCATTTCCATCTTTATATATATATATATATATATATATATATGTATATATATACTAACTATCTACTGATCAGTCTATTTAGCTATGGATAAAAATTTCTAGGAGTCCAAAGTAGCTTTTATACTACCCTGAAATGGTTGCCAAACTCAACATGGAAAAATAGAGGATGCTGCCACTCTCCCTAATAGATTGGGTCAATGCGATAAAGATGGTTGTAAATTCATGTATCTCTTTCAAAATCGACCCATCTTTCTTGCAGACTTTTTAAGAATATAGTCTCCATAATAATGTTCATTATTTCGGCATGTGAGGCCCAGCGCATTTCGAAATATCAGCTACAAAATTCAAGAAAGGAGTGACTGATCTGGGTCTACAAGTATTTCGTCAATATTATTGGGCTTGCAATGCAAGAAATAGGATTTTTTGGCAACTGGGCTCCTCGTTCAGAGTAGACGCGAGTGCCGTATCCCCGAAGTGGCTTGTGATTGAGGCCCAAAAGTCTGTTGATTTGACAAATTCCTTGCCAGTTATATTTTTTTTACCAGAGATAGGCAGAGAAGGGCTTTTCAACAATTTAAGATTTTAATGCTGACAGTCATTATGCTTTTTTAAGTCAGTTTAAACATGAATTTAGTCTCCCTCATAGTCACTTTTACGCTATCTAAAGGACAGACATTTTATAAGACATGGTTTAGCCCACTCAGATATCCCACCAAAGCAGCATATATTTTATGAACGCATGTCTCTAGCTCTCACCTCCAAACACGTAGTATCACAGTTGGTCACTATCTGTAAGCAGAATATCTATTATTACAGGGTTGCATGGGACAAGGAAATTGGCTCTGAAATACGTCTTGAGCTTTTGGAAAAAGGGCTTAATCGAATTATGGAATCACTATGCATTGTATACACTATTCAAATGGTAAAGCAGAACAAAATCTACCCTACAGTCTCCCTTAAATGTAACAAATTTGAGTTGGAGGATGTGACTTTAACTCACCTCTTCTGGGAGGATTTTTCAATGGAACAGTATCATACTTGTCACCCCTGACTTTAATTTTGCTATACTGGGCTGTTATGAGGGCTTTTTTTTTCCTGTATGTGTATTTTGCATACTGGACATTGACATTATTTTTGTGGTGCCGGCACATCATTTTGACCAATTTTGTGCCACCATCATCTCATGAGCTGAAGGAGCGCATATACAATTTTGTAAGTCATCAGCAGTACTTTAAAGTCTGATCTGACATGGATTGGGAGTAAATTAAGGGTAAATTGGTTTGTTAGGGTTTACATTTCTAGATATTGTTCATATTCTAGCTGGATCATTCTGAGCCATATGAGGACTTCAACAAAACGATATTGGAACCACCTGGAAACCTCAAGTCAAAATGTACTCATCTTAACGTGGACTGAATATATTAATGTCTTGTACTAATGTCGAAATGTATTTATTTTTAATCTCATGTACTTGCTGGTCATATGATCAAGAAGCCAAGATAATACTTTTTCACCGCTACTTTTTTTGTTCAATAAAACTTTCATTTGACTAAATAAATTAATGTTTATCTATGTGGGTAGTGTTGGCTCTAGTAATTTCACGAAAACACAATTATCATCCGTCATTTGGTGCATGTAGCCTACGCTTTGTGGCCTATGGGCTCGTCAGCCTGACAACATAAGATTCATATAACACTTGTGGTGCAGAATATTAATCGAGCATTAATAAAAATGTACCTATCAGGCCAGTTCTTTGCTGAAAGCACAGACAGAAATGTTTTCAAGAAGCTACACACGTCAGGCTCTGCAACAAACACATATAGCTTAATATGTTTATGAAGATGGCTGTAGGCTAATAATGCATTTGTCTCACAGCAAATAGCTGCAAGTTAAAGTTAATTTGTTGGGGTAATAACTATATACTATGTGGCCAGTCTAATTGTAAAATAGGCTGTAATGTGAAAAAGCGGTCTACCCTGGTCATGTTTATAAATCATATGTAAATTAAAGCTGAAGGTTTTTTAAATAAAAATGTTTACCCACAAATAGTGCTTGAAACAACAGGTGATGTGTAACTGCATCTCTACTCTGTTGAGTTTTAAAACCCATGAGGTGATAATTCGGGGTCGTACACCGCTGCATTTGCTGTGGTTTTACTGGTTTTACTGGTTTTACTGTGATGTGCAGTTCAGGTCCAGTTGTATGACGGGTAGATATGCTTCTTACTGCATTCAACATCCAGCTGGGAGATTTTAATTAAAGGGAACATTTTTTACCTTATGTCTACCTATCTGAGTTAGCTTTTTTGAGTTAGAGTTTTTTGCAGGTGTTACTGAAGTTCAACGACAGAGTGCAACGTCCGCTTTGGTTGCTGTTCTCTTCACTTGTGTTACGTTTCCAACAGCAAAACTGGTGTCCCAAAATATATTTGCAGAGGATGTACAGTTGGCTGACTTGCTGCAATCAAGAAATAAATCAATTGCAAACCAACATAAATATAGATGGTGCCATATGTTGTACAGATCGTAAAGCCCTTTGAGGCGAATTTGTGACTTGTGACTTTGGGGCATATAAATGAAATTGACATGACTGAGGTTTGGTTGGATTTAGGCACAAAGAGTGCTTGGTTAAGGCTATGGAAATATCATGGTCATGGTTAAAAAAAAACATGATGCTAATTCTGTTGTCATGATTCACTTGGCCTCTACTCCTCCACGTCAGCTCATTGTAAAAATGTCTATTTGAGGCACTTAAGCAAATAATTAGTGCTGTAATTTTATCATTGAGGACTGTGTCCATAAGGATGTTTATTCTGTAGGAATAGTTTGCTCATTCAGTTCTCTTGCTATTCTCATTCAAGATTGATTTATTGTCATTGTGCAACACATAGTAGTACATACAATGTACACAATAGTACACATTTAATCCCTTTTCTTTTTCTATTTCTCTGGTAAGTAATTTATGTGGCTAATAGGAGCTGGCAGAGACATTGAGTTAGTTTCTATGGTCCGGTTTCCAGTTTTACATATATAGGAGAGAGTGTGATATTTTACTGATTATTCTTTACTGTTTATTTGTTATCTTACTCCAAACTAAATCTCAAAGAAATTGAACAGAAAGCTGAAGCACAGGCCAGTGACAGCCCGAGAGTGGTGTGTTTGTCCAAACACGTGTCCGGAGGGATGATGTGGTGATTTGTTGTGGACGATTGCAGCGTGTCAGTGACAAGCACATGCCTATCGAGCCATATTATTCCACAAGGACCAAAACAATCTTAATTTTTACTTACTTAAGTCTGTGACTGTGTTTTTGTCTGCGTGGCACTTTCTTCAATAAAACCAGAGATGATTAAATACATTTACTTTTAGTCTCATTCGACAGTTGTTTCGTCGCATTTTAAGTATTTGTACCACTCATTTTTTCTGAGGTTTTCCCTGACCAAAGGCAGCGTATCACCTCAAAACCCCTAACCCCATATTCATGAAAATGGAAGGTACCTGTATGGTAAGTGTGATGAAAGCAGGTTTATTTAATTAAAAGTTATTTCACGTTTCCAACTTACTGAGAATTTGGGGGGAAATAAGCGTTATTCATTATTCACAAATTATAATCAATGATTGACTCACCATGACTAATTCATGGACAGTACTCAGAGTGGTAATACTGCAGGGATACCCTCTTGAAAATTGTCATTGATGTCTTCTGCTTCAGTCAAACTGTGGAACAAAAAGCATACACTCATGCATGGTCACACACATATATGTTCGCTCCCCACATCCCCAAACACACACCCACACACACAAACTTCAAAGCTGACTACGGACTATGAAGTGTTTTAGACATTGACACACTTTTCCTCTCATCTATTATAGTTCAGTTGAAATTTGAAGTCCCTTATATTTTATGTCAGGAAATATAAAATATAATGATATGGCTATGGTGCATAACTGTTTTCCATTTTTCACAAAAGGATAAAACAGTTTTTGATTTGTGGTAACAGCGTCCAAGGTACGAGCCTCTTGGAGGCATCAGTTGAGTGAAAACTCAGAGTCGGTGTTGGACATTTCTTCAATATTTCAGAGGTTGTTAGATGGAATTCAGGGCTAGATTAATGAACTATAGTTCATTTTCATGTTGATTCGTATGTGAGATTAACAGTATTCTTTCAATGGCATTTTCTTGCTAAACAGACAAATTAGCCTATTTGATGATTTGGGAGTGAGTTCAGGTCGGCCAATACTCTGTTCTGTCAGATGTCATTCAGTTCAGATATTCTAGATCTGACTAGAGTTCTATGGTATTTTTAGGTATTTTCACAACTTCCATCAATCTAATTTGCCAACTATGTGTGTAATTGATGTACTTGCCAACAAGGAAGGACAGGAATGTGCTAACTGCTACAGCGGACAAGTTTTGTAATGGCAACATTATGTTTTTGTAACGATTCTGGGGCAGAGCAGAGACTCAAGAGCAGAGATAGACACTGGAGACGAGGTGAGGTAGAAGGCAAGGTATTTTACTGGGCACCAAGCAGTCATACACAGGGGGTCAGTCCGTAAAGGCAAACAAATCTGACAGGGAGCAGGCAAAAATCCAAAAAACAAGAACAAGGCAAAGTCATAAACCATAGACACTAACATGAGATAATAATGCTGGAAGGCGATGAACACACGCGGAAGAACAAAGACAATCTGGCACCGGAACAGGGAAAGCAGGGCAGTGTATATGTGTGGGGTTGGCAGAGGGAAAAACCAGGGGCAGGTGTTTAAGCACAGGTGTAGTGAACGAGGAATCAGGAGACATTGGGAGACACACACATGAGACTAACGGGATGTTATAGTTTTATACATTATCTGATCACATCATTGATTTAAAATCGAATCAGTTGCTTGATTGAAATGTTGTTGATTTGCTGTGACAACTATTTGATTAATGCTGTTTTTTAGTTATTGCAACCGTAGCTCACACTGTTGCAATTGAGACTCTTGTGTGCTTCAATTGTAACATCAGCTATTATCCAATTTTGCTCTCCAAACATCTTCAAACGCATATATTCAGATCAGACAAATAAAAGGGAAAAATGTCGGGCGTTATAGAGGGCAGGGGTTCATGCCCTCAAACCCTTCTAGTTTTTGGACCTTGGTATTTCAAAAACCCTGCAAACTTTTCTAAGTTACATTGGATGCATCAATTCTTCATCTAGTAGTAGCAGACGGAGTCGCACAGAAAGCGCTGAGGGCACAGATGGGCTTTCCTAACACAAATTGAAAAATATAAAGAATTCCTAATTGTGCAAAAATTAAATCATAGCAATCACAATGAAAATGTATCACTGCCAAACAATAATAAGTAATTAAATCAGTAAAAACTGAGTAAATAGATGCAATCATTCACTGAGTTTCAGATTTGACAGGCAGCAAATGACGCATAAAATCATTAAAAAGCCATACGTTAATGTGTAACATGTGAAAATAAACATGATATTTAGCTTGTCCGCTTACCCAGTGTGTATCATTCTCTCCCTCTTTAGCAAATGTATGCATTTGTTTATAACCCATTATATTATAGAAAATACAATTTGTTCATGACAAACAAGAAATTAATTTGTGTACTCTCCACTGTTGTACACAAAGTCAGATATATGTACACAAACATAAACAAACGCATGCTCACAATTTTCTCAGGTTAAAATTGTTTACTCTGAGAAATTACAGAGTGAGTATGTCTTCAGACCAGCACTGCTGCTGTCAGAATTCCAATGAGGCCATTACTGTCTTCACCCGTCTTGTTTTATATCCTCAAATGTTCTTTTTCTAACTTTCATTTCTCTGCTCTTTTCTCCTTTTCCTCCTCTTTGTCCTCTCCCATACGCTGTCCCTTTCAGTCTCTTGTGTCTTGTCCTTATGTCTCCACACATTTCTTTTCTCTCTCTCTCATTTGTTTCATCTAAATTCCTTTTTCTTCAGCCTCACATCCAGTCCTCACCTTTCTTGCCCTCTTCTCCCCTTCCACCCTGTCTCCTCACAACTCTGTCATGTCTGTCAAAGTCAGGATAATGAAAGGTAATAATTCTGGTGCATACACTCACACAGGGATGACCCTGTCATGCCTTGTGTTCATGGTTTCCTTGGCAGTGAGTCAGCATCTAGCTTTCTAGGGTCAAAAACTACCATGCCGGCTTTCACAGTAATGACAGTGGAAATAAAAAAATGTGTCATGCTGGTAATAACCAAAGCCACAGGTTGGTAAATATTTACTGAATGGGTACTATGTCTACTTAAAGATACACATCATCCTAGTGGATAATGATTCTAATTGCTCAGTAGGAGTATTTTCATTGAATATTGTTATTCTTAATAGTTTCATTTATGCTTGACAAGACGATAAAATGGTCAAATTGTTCTGATGGAGCCTCTCTGAAGTCTGACTCTCGTCCTCCTTTTCTTTTTTCTTTTCTGTTCCAAACACTCACACTGTTATCAACACTGCTCTCCCTCTCTCAATATTTCTTCCTCACTCCACGTCGTTCACTTATCCTCCACCTTGTCTCCCTCGCTGCTGTGCCTCCTCCTCTTGCCCTTCCTGCCTAACACCGTGTTGAAATATGACTTCATAGATGAATTTCATGACGAGTTCTGGCGCCTTGGTGCAGAGACAGGGATAATGAGGGGCAATTATCAAGATGCCGAACTGACTAATGGACTTTTAGCATCGTTTGTCTGCGAGAAAGGGAGAACAGGGAGGGTGAGCCGCAAGTGAACTTAGCGAGTGTGTTCCTCAAGTTGAAACGGCACATGTTTTCTCCAGGAGGCAAGCAATGTGTCGATCTACAAATGTACACAACTGCGCCAAGGCTATTCAATGACCAATCGGAAAGCCATCTCAAACTGGGAAGGGCCAAAACCTAACCGAAGCCAAGGCATTAAAAAATTATTAGCAATAGCAGTTATCAGCAATAACTTAAAATGTATGTCTCTAGGCTGGGGTATATTTAATCTGCAATGGTCAGTTAACAGCAGTTAGCAACAGCAATAACAGTTTGGATGGCCTTTAAATTCATAGGCTCATAGTTACACAGAATTACTGCAAATGAGTCAATGAAATGGATTTATTGAAATGGTATAGCATTGGAAAGGCAATTGAAGATTAATCAAGTCAAGCATATTTGTATAATCAAATATCACATGCATTGCCTCATTAGGCTTTCGAGACCCACAGCAACAAAGCAATTTCTCACAAAGCCCCAATTCAGTAAAAAAAAGAAAAAAATTCAACACAAATTGTATGGGAGAGTGAAGTCAAATAGAGAATCCCCTGAGGAGGGTGTGTGTGTGTGGGGTGTGTGTGTGTGTGGGAGATTGGGGGGGGGGGGGAGGTAGGACCTCAGGCTGTAAAATGTCTGTTACAGACATGAAAAGAAAAGTGGAACAATAAGTCCAGAATTGATATAATAAGACCATAATAATAAGTCCAATACCAGTATAAAAAAATGATCAAACTTTTAGTGAATTAACAAATGCAAAGGATAATGTTTAAGAAGGCGTGGACCGGTTCTTGGAGCTAGTTCCTCTCTCATATAATAGCAGATGTATGAGAACAACATGTAAAAGCACATTGACGGTACGCGCGCAAGTGTGGAGCTTTAGAAAGTGTTTTGAACAACTTCAACAACAATTTGAATTTCAAAGGAGCCAGCTTCTTTAATGAATGCTGGATAGGAAGATTGTAGGCGCAGTAGGAAGACTCTACTTCCTGAGGAGTCTGATAACGAGGAGGCATTCCTACTGATATTTTGAAGCATGCAAAGGAAGGTTCAATAAGTATGTCAGACCAAGATATAGATCCCAATATATCATACATTAACGTTCACATTCATGCTAATGCAGTCCAAGTTCCAAGATTTTGTGTCATAATATGTAATTCTTTTTCAAAACAACACACTGTAACGAAGCTCAGCACACGTTTAATCATTTATAAGTCTCTCTCTCGCTCTCTCTCTCTGTCACAGTTCAGCTTCCCTTCTCTCCTGCCACTCTATCGCTCGCTCACCTAATCAGCTCATTCAGTGCACCTGTTAGTTACACCCACCTCGTCAGCTCAATCACTCTCACCTGCCCACTGTGCTGCACCTGCTCCCTTTAGTATTTAAACCCCAGTCTCACACACACTCACTACCAGACCGTTATCTGCATTATGCCAGACTTTCCAGTGCTTACCTGCCGACTGGTTTCCTGTTGCTGACCCTGCCTGTTTCTCTCTCTCTCTCTCTCTCTCTCTCTCTCTCTCTCTCTCTCTCTCTCTCTCTCACTCGTCCAACCCAACCCATATATATATATATATATATATATTTTTTTAAGAGGATCTGGCCACATGATGAATGTTCACTCTCATTTTAATTTTAGAGCTCCACTGTCTCCTGAGGGAGATATCTGCCTCTTTAGGTCTTAAATGCTCCACTTTGTCCACTTGCTTGTCACTAACCTTATCTGTCTGCTGTTTGGTGATGGACTGATAGTTTGCAGTACAGTGGATTATTTTTAAGCCAAAATGGCACAGAGCTGTAGAAAATGAAAACAGTTTCAAATCCACAACAATTAGCTGAAAGAAACTGCAGAATTGGGAGATAATTCTCTGTGGATTCCAGAGAGCGACGACAAGATGTCATGTCATCATTTAAGAATAAATTATATATATAGATTACTTACTTTTTTTCACATTTTGTGGAAATGTTTATTGAGAGTTGTTGATGGGAATTTTCACAGTATGTAATGATGAGCCCATTAATTGTAAATTGTATATATACGGTTGTTTCCTCTGGCCTTTTCTCTTTTTCAAGATATTAAATTGTATTCTCTCCGTCTGGCACTTCTACCGAGTCCAGGCAGCTGTGGCGAGTGGTTACAAATAGCACACAATATAAGTGAAGAGTTGATTATGATGGCAGTGTACTATCACTGCGGCTGTGTTTCAATTATAAAGTCTTCTGGCTCCATATTGATGGCGGAGCTGGACGTGCCTATTTCCACTCACACAAAGCACAGGGCTGGCCTTGAGAGAGCCACAATGATCTCCATCCCTCTTCGTCGACCATATTGACTGGCAAACTTCTGGGAGGGCTCTTCATGAAAAATGAAAGGCTGTGTTTTTCTTCTCAGCCTGTCATGGCATTGTTGTACTCGGTGCATTACTGTAAGTGACTCAACAGGCTGTGGAAAAACACTCATGCACAAACTGTTTCCAACTGCAACCTTGCTCCTCTGAGGAAAATGTATCAGAAGAAGAATTATGTTGAATACTGATCCCGTGCTGTGCCTCAAGTATGGCCTCTTATAGGACAATATAATGTAGGACCACGGCCCACGACAGAACAGGGAGCCTATGTCACAAATCAAATTTGAGTAGAGGTTGAGTTGTTAAGAATTATGTGGAAGTCACCGGATTAGAGAGAGCTGGATGGAGAGAGAATATTTGGATATGACCAGTGGTGAACATCTTTTTAATTTTTTATTACAAAAACAAAACAATGGACCTTGTATGTGAGCGGAGAAGAAAATGATAAAATAGATGTGCCTCTGGTGTAAGTAGCACCAGAGGCACATCTGACAACTCTGAGTCGTCTCAGTCTTCTAGGATTTGTGACTCACGCAGGAAGTTTCACAGCAATACTGTGTGTGTGTGTGTGTGTGTGTGTGTGTGTGTGTGTGTGTGTGTGTGTGTGTCTCTCTCTCTCTCTCTCTCTCTCTCTCTCTCTCTCTCTCTCTCTCTCTCTCTCTCTCTCTCTGTTTCCTCTGGCTGGGTGTGGCAAACCTAATGTTCAGCTTTGATGAGCTTTTTTTTTTATCATAGAAAGATCTCTTACCCGTAATGTGGAAAGCCTCTGGATAGGAGACACAGGTGCACGATCCCTTACATATACTGATATCGAAAAATCTAACAAAATGTTGCAAATTCACAAGGCATAGCTGTTGTGCTGATAAATATCACGAGTTACAATACTGTAGGAATTATTTTAAATATCATAGCAATGTTAAAATCACAAACATTATGTTAAGCTCAACCCTACAAGAAAATACATCATAGTAGGAATTAGGCAGTGAACTAGAGCTTCAGATAGTTTTTTCTAATGATTACTTTTTGATAGTTTCCCAATACTGCTCGCATTTTTCATTCAGTCCTGCTGAATAATAAAAGATCTCCTCTAGCTCTTGTGACACATAGGTGTAATAAGCTAAATCAATAACAAATTTCAGGCTGAATAAGTCACTAGCTCTGAACTGAACAATGTATAATGTGACTATGTGTAATAGCTCACCTGTCACGATGCACCCATAGAGAATTTTCAGCCGACTCTGCAGTCCCCTGCGAATCTATAGAGCACTTTAGTGTCTTTCAGCTCATTGTTTTGGTGTTATGGCCACAACTTAATTTTTTTGGTTCAGTCTCACGGCTCTCAACTACCCTGCTTTTGAGCTCTAACAAGCTCTAATAAAAACGTTATGCGCTACCTATCCAGCAACAAACAGCATTATATACAGCAGCACAGTCCATACTACACTCAGTTACTGTTGCGAGAGATCTATGGAGCACACACACCAGGGACTTCTTAGCCCCAGTGAAGCCAGTCCCAGAAGACGCATACAGCACACTTCATGTGCAACCCGAATAACAGGCACACAGAGAGACAATGAAGAGACAGAGGGGCAAAAGGCCGGTAAAAACTTAGTGGCCCACTGATGCAGCGGCCCACTAGGATTTGTCCCGGTACACCAGCTTGTCAGTGCACCACTGTTTCCCTGTTTAGGAGGCACCAACAAAACAGTAAGGATGCCAAGAAAAAGACAGTTCCCCAGGGAGCAGAGCTCTGTATTTCTGCTACACAGATGTGAAAACCTGGACGGTAATGCTGTCACTTCAGCTATACAGTATATCGAAATAAAGGAGAGGCTGGAGGAAGATAAATCAAGACAGCACAGGCAGAAATAAAGAGTTGAGAAGTACATCTGTGAATGGATACATGCATATGAATATGTTTGGGAGAGAGAACGCAAGTTGGTTGTGTAGTTGGCTCTGTCAACATAATCCTAAGATTGTGAAGAGGACTTCATGTTTGGCAGTCTTTGCTCTTCCTCAAGCCCAGTTAGACTTGAGCTTTACTTGCTGTCTGTGGACTGAGCTCTGTCTTGGACTAAACTAAATACAACCCTATTAAGCTGCTTATCAAGACGATGATCCTTCCTTTCCGCTTGAAGCTGATCATACAGAGAGCATGTAGCAAGAAAAAAGAGGACACATCCAAAGCTTCTTGTCCTTGCTCATTTCCTCTGAGGACCATCAAAGCACCGCTGATGTCCAGCAGAGCTTGACAGCAGGGCATGGTCGCTGATTAATCAGCTTCCAACACACGTCGAATATTTAAATGGCAGAGCACAGTTGTGAACGTCCTAATTTTACACCATATCTCTGATTATCTAAGATAATATGTAAGGGAATATGTGGTGAGACAGTTGGAGTGGTGATATATGCAGATGGTAGCTGATTAAAATAGTCACTCCCTCATAAGTTTTATAATGTGGATCCCATCCAGCATATTTGCAACTTGAGCTCGGCAAGCTACTAAAAGTACACCAAAATACTTTGCTGACGTTAGTATCCAACCCGCTGTTAGTGTATTATTTGCGGTGACATAATTACAGTAAGCGGTATTATGGAAGATTTGTACGTTAATCAGGAGAAGAAGCCGAAGTTTAGAAATGGATAAAGTCTTTAGAAATCAAGTTTGTCTTTATCTTGTTTTATTGCTTGCAAGAGAGAGATTCACAACAACTGTACGCTCTGCAGCCTGTAGCAAATGTCTCAACATTTCAGAGATCACATCATAATGTATACAACGTCTAACAGTAAGGTTCTCGCATTCTTCTGGATTCTGACCTTGATTGTTGACACTGTGTTCTTGTTTCGCAACTTCTCTAAGACCGTTTGCTAAATTTTATCTCATGTCTACGGCATATGAGACATTCTCGAAAATTGCTGAGCGCAGGAGTTTAGTTTCAGTCTAACAGCTAAATACGCATACACATTGTCTTAGTAACAAAGTCCTTAATTAATAGACTCTCATATCATTTTCTATTAGTCACACACATATTTTCCCATAACAGCGGTCCCATCTATTGTGGTGAATCACAGGAGGTGTGGAGGTGTGAATAAAACCGCACTGCCTCCACATCAAACACCAAAAGAAAGGGTGGCCTATTCATGTCCCCCATGCTATTTGTTGTGTTCTCTGAAGAAAGTCTGATGCGCAAAAACTCCCCGCCTTGTCTGTGTGGGGGACTGGGGGGGTGGGGTGGGTCTTCATTAGCATCCGAGAAAAACAAAAGTCTCCGGTGTCCTCCTCACTGCGCCGTTATGACCACGCCTCCAGGCACTGGTCATTTTGAGCGTCCCTCACTAAATCATGGCGGTACAATTGGGTATTACACTGCATGCATTTTCTTTAATAATTACGGTCTTAAATTTATGGCAGTACAGTGAAGTATTATACTGAATGCATTTCTTTATTAATTACATAGTTTCAAAATTATAGTGGTGCAATGGAGTATTATCCTCAAAGCATTTCTTTATCAATTACATAGTTTCAAAATCATAATAATACTCTTCATATTTACTATCCCTGCCTCCTTTGCTGACACGCAATTATCACGACGGTGGGAAACAATCAATTACAGCATCCTGGTTTTCCTTTGTCGGCTTCTTGACACCTTAGGAGGAGCATTTTCTGCCATGACAGCCTTGTTCAGCCAGCAGAATTTACAAAGGAGCACAAGCTGAACTCTGAGAGCTGACCTTTAGTGCAGAGCAGCAGTGACGACAACCATAGGGATGCTTTTTAACCACCGCCTTTATTTTCACAGGGGGGAAATGTGTGTGTGTTTCAACAACGCCGCTATGAGAGAGGACAAAGCCATGCCGGAGAGATGCCTGTGGCACTTCCTGTTAACTGAGTAAGAGTGCGCCTTCTGACTGAGGCCCTGACTGTCAGTATTAAGGAAATGTTAGTGGAATGATGGGGTGGTGGCTGGCAGGAAGGGGTAGTCGGCTCCACAGGCCATGTATTAGATTTGAGTTTTAATCTCAATGCGGGGCAACCAACTGAGCCCAAGGCTTCCTAAAAGACATTTCTCTTTGTCTCTCTCTGTGTCTCTTTCTGTCATTCATTCTGTAAATTATAACACCGCTGATGTTCCCTCATGCCACTCATTACTTAACCATTTTCATAATTACAGGCTCTCCCAATATGTGGCTGGCATCTGATGGGGATATGAGCTAATGTGCGTGACGTTAAGTGATTTTATTTTTGCCGAGCATAACAATTTAAGTGAGTTCTGCCTCCCACCAGTGTGCAGTCAAAATTTCCCCCTTTACCCCCCTGTCCCCCCTCCCCTCCCCCCTCACCCCACCCTCCCGCTCACACACACACACACACACACACACACACACACACACACACACACACACACCAATTTTGGCACAACTTTATTGTCACAACCTTGTAAGATGCAGTCAAGATACTTGACTGAGATAAAAATAAAGATGGAGTTGGGTTTGGTCCAAGCAAGGGTGCATGAAGTAGGGGGGGATAAGCTGGGGAAAGGGCCATTGGCATTACGGCATGATTTAGGGTCACGGCTGGTGTGATCCCATTGCAAAATGGTCTCTATAGATATATATCTTTTTTATATATAAGCTCCTCTGATGTTATTTCCTTTTACAGTGTTAGAAATGTATTTCTAATGCACACGGATGACAAAGCTCTGTCTACGGACGCATTTCTGTCAAAGGTGAATTTTTGTCTTGCCATAGTCCATTTTACCGCTAATGCAAAATAATACTTTACACAGCGGAACCAAAATTGACAAGAACAAACACTTTTTAGCTGTATGACGTTAGCAGCAAATGCTGAGGTTGACTTTTATTTATTCTATTTATGAAGCATTTTCAATTTCATAGCATAAGAGAGGCTTTTATATTGTATAGCAAGGTGACCTTGTTAGCGTTGGGAAAGTGTTTGTTCAGTGTTTATGAAGTGTAAAGTATTCTAAAGTATTTAAAATGTTCTTTATTCTCATAATGAAAATAGTTTTCCAAAGTTGCCATTGCTTTTGGCTCCAGTCCAGAGCAGTAAGATTGAGTCTGTCTTTAACACTTGCACTGATGTAGTAATAGAAAATAAGTTGTGGATGCGTAATAAGAGACAGTGTGCACATGTGTGCAGTCACATGTGATGATATGAAAGTTAAAAGGATTTTTACTTTTTGACAGATGGAGATTCTGGTTGCTTTGAAGTTAATAAAGATAATAAGAACAGATATATTTATTTATTTTTGTTTAGTAAGGAGAGAAACAAGACTAGTAGCATACTTACTGAAGGTAAAATGTTTTATTTTAAACACGTCCAGGATAAACAACTTCAAACTCGGCCTTCATTTTGATCTCAACTACACACCTGTAAAATGTCACTGCTCGGTTGTGACGCTATCGCGTTGAAAAAATCTGTCCACCCACAGACATATAAACAGAGTGACTCACAAGGTGAAAACAATACCAGCAACACGCTGTCGCAGCTGGTAATAAGACAGATTTGGCAATAAAATGAAAATAACCTTCAAATGCTTGCTGCATTAAAATATGTGTATTTTGCTATTAGCTATAATAGAAAATAATGTACAGTCTGTAGGGAAATTGTATGTGTAATGACTGTTTTAGACCTCCTTGAGTGGGCCCATCTCTCAGATATGATGCACACAAATATATATATAGTGCAAAATAAATGATCAATCTATGGTTTTATTGCAGCTATTTGAAATATCTAATAAGACAAATTGATTGCTGCTGAATGTATCAAGCTAAAAGTAGACCTGCAAGAGGGGAAAATTTAATTTTCAATGCAATGTTTGGGGCTTAGCCCTTTGGGGTTGATTACTTTTGAAACAGTTGAGACGACAAGGACAAGCCAATTTTTCATCTCTGTTGATTTATTATGGTGACTATGGAATCTACCCTCTCAGCTGGAGGTTTCGCATCCTTGATTAAACCTCTGTCTGTCCTTTCTCGACCCATTCAGAAACTGCTCTCTCCTGTTTGACAGTCTCAAAACACTTTTATTAGTTTCCAAAAACGACATATTCTATGTTAATCTTCCAACTGCGTCAGCAATTTAGAAATATTCCGAAGCCTTCACCTACTGCACCAAAAACTGTTGATATGTAACGCTCCATCATGTGTGGCATGCCCCCTGGGCTATTCGCTAACACTGGCGATCTGCGTCATTGATCAGTGAGTCATACATGAACATATTATAGTATGTGTTTTCTGAATTTAACAGCCTTGACTCCATTGAGATCTGTCGGCCTTAAAGACAGAATTAGTAAAATTTTGAAGAGTAATTCATGTTCAAAACCCGCAGCTGCAATCTGAATATGAGAACTGAGCTGCATGAAGCGAACATTTTATCAAAACAATCTCTCTGACACAGTTACACAGATGGTACATACTTTTGCACGTCCTGTTTTTCACTCACTAAAATGAATATGAAGATTTCTGTTACTTTAGTGAAACAGAAAGCATTCAGTCGCTCTCCGGAAAATAGTTTAGTTTTAAATGTATTTTGTAATAAAATAATATTACAGCTCCCCAACTGCTGTTTCTTTTATATGCATAATTTGAATGAAAGCCATAGCACAATGGGGTTTCACTAGTTGTCTACTGGCCCAAATCAGGATTAAGTCAGAGCAATCACTGCCATGACAAGCTTCTAAAACAATTCAGTTTGAATTAACATGCTCCAGATTTGTGCAGAATAAAATGGTTACTGTTGTGTTTAATGATTAACTCCCACAGCTATTTATTCAAAGTAAAAAAAAATCATGCAAGTTTGTTATGTAGGTGAGTGAAGTGCTGGGATGAATCACTATTTTGGCATTATTCATATTGCCTCTTTTTGTTCAGAGGCCCAACAAACTGTACCATTAAAATGGCACCCACTGGTGAATTAACAATGGTTTGATAAGCTTTTAGTTGGATTTTAGATGGGTTTTTATTACTCTGAAAGGTATTGTGTGGGCTTCCAACCCTGCCTCCTACAAAATTACTTTCACAAACAACTACACTACGTTCTCAAAAAAGGGAAACATGGCTTTACATTGGAGTTAGTTGAAAGCCTGATGCATCGGTATCAGACGTCGACAGGCCGTGAGACCGTGTGGACAGGGCTGCTTCTGATAGAACTTTTACTCAATGATGTTGGAAAGCAAGAACAGAATCCCCTTAAATACCCGCTTCAACTATTCCAAATTCAAACAACATGACAGAGATCATAATCATCCAGCTGAAAAAAATAAAGTGAATCATGAAGTATTAAAGAACAAAGAGGGGGAAAAACAAAAAAAGCAACAGAAAATAAAAAATGAAATAAAAAAAAGCCTGCTGATGCTCTCAGTCGGTTCAAATTGTCGCAGCTCTGTTCACGTGTACAAAATCGAATGGCACGAGGAAAAGGAAAGAGGGGAAGAGTGAGGCTCGTTTGTCATCTTTCTCAAGGCAAGTGATGACTCCAGCCATGGTGTATAAATTTAAGTTATGGTTGCAATGTCTAAACTCTAATGATGTCAAAGTCTTGATCTCGCGCTTTGTGAATAAAGTTTACATCGTGTTCGACCAGTCAGGGACGTGGTAGGCCAAAGAGACGAGGGAAGAACAGAGGAGAAGAAAGGAAGGTGATTAAACGGCTGCAGTTTCAAAGTGCCTGATTCTTTTTTTTCTTTTTTTTTTCTTTTCATGCAGAGATGCCATTCTGGTTATCTGGCAAAGCAGAGAGTGTACAACAGGATTATGGCCAATAGCTAATGAGCTATTTAGTGCTTGCAACGCTGCCAGGAGAGATGGTCGCGCTAGCTGCTCAATTTGTACACTCATGTACACACAAGTATATGCATATGACAGCACGCACATTCACTGCAACTGAAAAACCAAGTTCTCAAATCTGAAACAGACGTTGAGGACTTGACATGTAATGTGTGCGTGTGATGTGTAATAAACTGTAAATTGACGGTCTTTCATGAGTACGTTCTTTCTCTCTCTCTTTCCCTCCCTCCCTCCTTCCCTCCCTCTGTGTGCTTGTTTCACTCTCTTATGTTTGTGTCCTCCTTCCAGGTTTCCATGGTAGAGAGAAGGTCGTGTTGCTCGAGATTCTAGGACACCTGGAATTTGCTCGCCACCCTCCTGGATCCATATGTTTCATAATGTTTTCGATCTATGTAAAACGTTGTCGTCCTGTCTCTGCGGTAATTCCATTATGTTGGTTATTCTGTACACATGACATCTATTGCATGGCTGTCCGTCCAGGAAGAAGGACTCCTCCTCTGTTCCCCTTCCTGAGATTTCTTCCATTATTTTCCATATCAAAGGGTTTTCATGAGGGAGTTTTCCCTTATCCAAATTGAGTCAGAGGGTGTTGTATGCTGTACAGATTGTAAAGCCCATTGAGGCAATATAATATATATAAATAAAATTGATTTACCTTGACTCTAAGCTAGCTAGCATAGACTCCCTGTGTGTGTGGGAGTGTCTCTCTGCATCTTTGCACATTTATGAGGCAGATTCATAAAACCCTGGGATTTGCGAAAATTAAACTGGACATTAAGTCAATTGATGACATCCCAGGTGAACTTACTTCTAATTGCATCTTTCCATTGACTGCCTAAAATTTGCTTTGCGTTCTGTCCGAACACACAGTGAGTCCAGTTCAATCAGGCGAGCCTTCATTTAAAGAGTGATCAAATACATTTATTGACATGGTGCACAATTAAGTCTAGAATTGTGAAGAGTGTGAAGAGTTCTCACGGTTTGCGCCCCTCGTAACATCATCATTTTCAGGGGGTTAGCGATGTCATGAGTAGTACAGTAACATTCCCCGGATGGTGTCTAGACACTGGTGGTGGTGAAGAGATGAAGAGAGTTGGCTCAAGATCTGGTTGGATGAGATGTAGAGCAGCGCTTCTTTATTTTACTTATTTCTAATTTTATTTGTATGTTTTATGCACCAAAAGCATGTACCATAAGTATCTTATACATATATTATAATATTTTATTGTACTTTAGTAAATGTGTGAGTTTCAATAGAATAAAAGTATTTGTAGAAGCAACTTGATCTTTTTAACATTTGGAGTTTAATATGTATATGTTATGTAGTGCATCAGTGCTGTTCTTTAACAGGAAAATTATGCATAGTAGCGATTTAAATGTAAGTATTCAGTGATAAAATCCAGACGGCTGCTCTTATATGAATTTTCATAGTAGCACACCACTTTTATTCATATTTCTTTGTTTCACAGAACAGGAGTTTTAAGTACAGATAGTGAGAGAGCTGTGTACAGTAAGATTTGTCCTTTCAACATTGTCTTAAATGCTTGACTCTCCTTTTCAAGGCTTTTACATATGTATCACAAAAATGTGGCTGAAAGACAGTTGCTGTATAGCAGCAGCAGCAGCAGCAGCTGAAAGCAGAGCTTTAGACAGACAACTGCCTCATGCAGCAATACAAGTATGACCAATACCTCTGCTCACTCAGCAAAGCTACAGCATCACTCCAGCCTCTGTCCCTATTTACTTCCCCTCCATAGCTCGGCCAGGCGAACCAATCTGGCGCGGGCCGACCCTTGACGACATTGATTGCTTGAGTAAGTGAGACATTTGCACGGTCACTCTGTGGCCTTGCTGACCAAGGATCATAGCCATCTCTCTGCCCGACCATCCGACTTCATTATCAAGCAGGGGCGAGGGGGTGGGGGGGGGCACAGAGGCCTTAACTTGGTTTGAGAAGACACACAAGCCGGCAAATTACCTCCATCTCAGTGTTTGATAATCTTTATCCTGTGCTTTCATGTTGTACCTCTCTGTCTCAGGCCTGATGCTTTCTGATCTCCTCGCTGAGCAGTGCAGGAGAAGGGCAGCACGAGCGTCACAGAGAGATGGCAGTAGGCAGAGAGTAAGAGAGAGGTAGGAGGCAAGAGGGAGCTTGTCATAACAAACCTTTTTGTGTTACCTGGAGAGCAGAATCCTAGATTAAAAGGGGTACATTTTGCACTCTTTCGCCTCCCTTTCTACCATTGTCTTTACCTCACGCTCATTACCGCGGTGCCTTTTATCAACAGCACATCTGAATGTAGCTCCATGTCTGTGTCCTTTCCAATTCTCCCTCATTCGGAACTCCTGTCCCTCTCCTTCTCTGTGCGTGAGGATGAAAGAAGCAGAGAATCATACACACCCAACTGCCTTCTGTAGACCCCTGAGTCATCCCTGTTGCTCTCTGATCACAAGGGATGAAGAGCAATCACCTGAAAGAGACTGAATTTAAATGTACACACTTATCCCAGATAATTGAATTTTATAGTTGCCACATATGTCAAAGTAGCACACTTTAAGCGGTATTCTCCATTCTATGAATTGGATTTGATTAAATCAAACATTATTGCTTGATTTCTTGCTAAACTGGGACTCAAAAGATTCTAGCAATAAAGAGTAATCAAGTCCGTTCTTCTTCTCATATTGGGTTTGATTAATTTACATTACATCTTATTTGTTCCTTGCAATGCAAAACAAATTTCAGAAGAATCTGATGAAGTTTATCTATTCTGTCCTACCATGCACACTAAGTCTGTTGTATTTTATTATTCTAAAATGTGTGATAAAAGACTAAACTGAATCAATTAAATGGATGCAAAGGTAACAGAAGTCCCAAGCGGGACTAACAAATCAATCACATTAGCAAAAAGCTATCGTTTAGCTAAGACATGTTGCAATACCATTTTTTACCTCCCGATAACGATTCAGATACCTGAACTTGTATATCTGCCAATATCGAGTACCGATCTGATACCAGTGTTTATAAAGAGAACAGGTTGTAATTCCCTCTCTTATGTCAATGTTTTAGATCTCTTTCAAACAACTGTATTCATTCAAGTTCCTAAATTTTACATTTGTTGTTCACAATCTAGAATTATCAGGGGAAAAAATAGAGGGGCACGAGACTATTTAACCAAAGGTGTGTAGTACTATTTTCCTACTATCCTATATTAGTACTATCCTCCAGCTCCGCTGTCACAAGGACCGATACAGGAGATCATTCCTGCCCTCTGCAATAACACTGTACAATAAATCACCTCTGGACAAATAAAACACCCACTATAGCACTTTTGATTGTTGTTTGCTACATATTGCACTACTGTTTCATACTGGTTTATTCATTAAGTTAATTGAATTTAATATTATTACTATTATATTATATTTGTTGTATATATTGTGCTTTTTCTTATTTTATTCGTATTCGTATTCTTATTCTATTCTATTTTTGTATATATTGTTCTTTTCTTATGTAAAAATGCAGCTGTACCAAAATAATTTCCCCTTGCGGGATTAATACAGTATTTATTATCTATCTATCTATCTATCTATCTATCTATCTATCTATCTATCTATCTATCTATCTAGCTATCTATCTATCTATCTATCTATCTATTTTCACATGCGCAGTACCAATCAGGCAGGATATACAGATCAGGTAGCAAGTTTTCCTGTGTACCGTGCATGAGCTGATAAATGATATGATGATATGATATTGGATCGCTGCATAGATTGGCATACTCACCGATACCCGAGCCAGCATTTTAGGCTGTATCAGAGGCATTTCCGATACCAGCAGGATCATGCCCGATTCAATGCTCTTCAATCACCTGCTACAATCGATCTCTAACTTCTGCATCTTTGTATCCTTTGTTGTAAAGTGCTTTGTGCTGGGAGGCGAAATTAATGTTCATCAGATGCCATTTTGGATGATGTAATTTAAACGGACGGTGGCGCTGAGTGAACAAACAACCCTCTGTTGCCTTTTAACAGATGCGAAAACAACGCAAAAAAATCAAAACTGTTCAGAAAACTTTAATGATGAAACAAAATGTCTGCGTAAAGATGTTGGACACAACGTGAGGTCATATTTATTTTCAAATGTGTGACAAAAAAATACAGCTTGGTGTGCAGAGGCCTTAACATGCTCACGTTCAGCAGGCAATGTTTAGAATGTTTTAGTGTGTTATCATGAGAACATTTGATTATTAGCCCTCAACACGAAGTATAACTGATGCTAATGATTACTTTGGCAAGTTCAGTAATTGATCATAGATCAAAATGGGAATTGGATGAATACATTTTTGAGCTGATGATGGCTACAGATGGGAAGTTATAGGATCACCAAAGTTATTACAGTTCATTCTACAACATGAATATCTATTCAATAGATATTTGGGCATTTGACTGTGGAACACAAATGTCAACCTCACGGTGGTTCTATAGGAAAATTCAGGGGATCAGAGGTAATTAAGATTCATCATCTGGGAACCTTGAATGTTTGCATCAAATGTGAACAAATTCTTAGATGTTGAGATATTTCTCTGGATAAGGGAAAACCTGGTGCCACAAGATAAACAAAATCAACCAATATTTAATGGAAATTAATCCAATAGTTGTCAAGTAATTACAGTAAAAAAAATATATTATTGTCATTATTGGATGTATTGTTTGGATGATGTAATACCTCTAGGGACCTTGAGTATCTGTTAATCCAATCCCTCTATAAGTTGTTTAGAAATTCCGAACCAAAGTCCGACCGATCACGTGACTAATAAAATGCTCCATGTAGTGTATTTTATACTACATAGTGAAAATAAACGGTTTATGTGCCACTTAGTTGATGTCTACATTATATACGTAGTTGCAAATATTCTTGTTAAATTAGCAGACATTTAAAAAGTCAGTTTACAATCCAATAAAATCAGTGCACCATTAAGAGTAACTATTTTATGTAGCATTGATGTAAACAGTGGCACAGACATGACAAATTAAACTCTAATAGGGAAAGTGCTGTACAATTCCTATTATTGTCCTATTTAGTTAAAAGTCTTTCTTGCTTCTGCTACCGAGAGATGCTGTTAAATCATAGGGTACAGCAGGAACAGTGAGCCTGGAGCTGTTTTGGAAAATTGTTCCGTGGTGGAACACCATTAACTGTTGAATTGTCACTTTTCACCACCACAGGGAAATAGAATGAGATCCGAGATGGATTTCTGGCTTTAAACATGTGATGCTGTTCACTTCTGTTGTTCAGAGATGCAGCCACGGAGTGGGAGATTGGAAAGTGAATTATTTTCACTATTACTTATTCACTGCGTCATAATTTATATCTACGTGAAGCAGGTCCTCTTCCACAGAGTCCATCATCTTGCATCGCCATGTTGCTACAGCAGCCCAGAACGGACACTGGCTCTGGCAAGAGCCATTCACATTGTACGTTTTCTGAAGGTAGGGATGCATTCTGAAACCCGGTATTAAACGGGCTCTGGTGCTAAATTACTGGAGTATTGATAAGCCCCGACCTTACTGGTGTTTTTATGCATACTTTTTAATGTTTTTACGTAATTTATTATCACGCTGCAGCACGCATTTCCTCTGCTCTCTCTGCCGAGCTGAGCTACTCTAACCACACATAGACACAAAGACACACGAAGCGCGAGCAGATAAGTCGCTGTGGTGAAGTGAACCAGGTCTGTGGTGAAGTGAACCAGGTCACCAGCTTGTTACTGTACGTGCAATAAAATATTTGCGAGTAAAAAGCCAATACTTTATCAAAACATCTGTGAACATGTAAAACGAAAGTGAAACCTAATTCAATTGGCCACTGGTGAGATATTAATGACTTTATATAATTACTTTGTTGTTCTAAACATTACTGTTGCTGTTCTACAAACAATATTTTGATATATTTTAAATATAAATTTCTTAACCTGTTCTATTTATTTTTTAAATGTTATATATGTTTTCTGATTGTGTCATGTATAAAAGCAGAGTATTGATAAAAGTAGCTTGTAGTTGTACTTAAATCCTAAAGTTAACTCTCCCTACCTGAAGTAGGAGGCCGTAGTTCTCCAACACGCTTGGAAAGGGAGGGGTGAGTAGAGGGTATTTACTTGGTTGCAATCTTCAACACACCACTAGATGTCCCTAATTCTTACACACTGGGCCTTTAAGATTGCTTTACTTGTCAAACACGTATACCTGTACACACACACACACACACACACACACACACACACACACACACACACACACACACACACACACAGACACACACACACCTGAACATAAGGCTTGTACTCAAATCTACCTTGAAACTTTAAAGGGGACATATCATTTTCAGGATCACGCTTGAATTTGAAAAAAAGAAACATTTTATTTTTCTAAAACTTTCTTTCTGAATATACCTGTATTCATCCTCAGTCTAAAACACTCAGGTTTAGCTCCCGTCTCTTTAAGGCTATGCCTTTAAAGCGCACATGTTTTTGCCCTCACATCTACACCTCCACGTGCCACACAGCAGTTTTCTCAAGGATAGACCAAGTGGCAGTGAAGTGCATCCTGAGCAATATTGAAATGGAGAAACCCCAACTGAAATGGGATGGAAAGAGTCTAATAACCTGGCCACTTCAATCTGCCCTGTATGGTAAGACCGCTGCTCCAATCTGTCAGGACAAAGCAAGCCATGAAGAGCATTATGGCTCATTTCTCAGTTGCATTGTTTATTTCAGTGAACCTCATTATTTTAGGAATACTATTCACCTTCCACTTCTCTGTATGGTTCTTTATTTGATGTTCTACCATTTTTCAATTTATTTTTTTTGTCTAGTTTGACGCCTCCCCCAAACATAGATACGCTCTCTCTCGCACACACACTCTTCAATCTCCCAGCCATCGCTGAAGTGCTACCATATGACTGATCTGCACGCCAACTATAATCTTCTCGCCTCTCCTTCTCAACTGAAGGATCTCTCATTCACTCCCTTTTCAAGTTATTTTTCTTCCTCCAGATGGAAAATCACCTGCTTTTCTGGAAAAGATAATAGGAGAGCTGCTGGCAGCCATGCACCTTGCTGGGTACAAAATTCTCCCAAATGACACTGCATTAAGTTAAGTTCGAACATGTTTAACTAGGCTTGAAATGGACACCATCATAGTGTGAGATATGTTTTACAGATTACAGATATACAGATTATTGTTCCATCTGCCAACATCCCTCATCCCACTGAAGGCAATGATCTGTTTCCGATGTACATTTTTTTCATCTTCTACAGAAAGACAGCATTGGTCGTGTATGCAAATGGCGAAAACATCTCTTACATTTACCTGACAATGACCTTATGGCTGTGCGAATAATAATTGTCTCAGTTTTCTACTTACTGTCAATATTGGTTTCATGGTTTCAACCATAACCATAACCATGTTTTTGTGACTAAACCAAACTAAACTTTGACAATAGCAGTGGAAAAAAGTCATATGAATCATTTTTGTAACTGTAATTTCTAACAGTTTTTGAAGGCACTGACAAATTACATTTGCTTATTAGCACTGAACGCAAAGTACAGCTGAGGCTAATGGGAGTGTCATTATTTTTGCAGGCCTTTGGTCATGTGGACCCCAACATGGATATGGTTATCTGTACCAATGGCAGTTCATCCAATAATAGTCAAGACATTTCACTACAAACAAAAAAGGTCAACCTCATGGTGATGCAAGAGGAAAAGTCAGTGGAACCAAGTTTCAAGTTGTATTACTCATTCATGCATAGTAACCATGATGTGTTTACTATGCATTAACAAGTTCTAAGATATACATTTATAATTGTATTGCCTTGTGTACACAATGTAATAGTAAGGAGAACACATAACCATTCATCCATTGTCATCCGCTTATCCGGGGTCGGGTCGTGGTGGCAGCAGGCCTAGCAGGCCGATCCAGGCTTCCCTCTCACCCGCAACATTTTCCAGCTCGTTCTGGGGGATCCCGAGGCGTTCACAGGCCAGCTGGGAGATATAATCCCTCCAGCGTGTTCAGGGTCTTCCCCGGGTTCTCATACCAGTTGGGCGTGCCTGGAAAACCTCTAACGGGAGGCGTCCAGGACGCATCCTGATTAGATGCCCGAACCACCTCAGCTGACTCCTTTCGATACGAAGGAGTAGCGCCTCAACTCCAAGTTCCCTCCTGATGTCCGAGCTCCTTACCCTCGCTCTAAAGCTGAGCCCGGCCACCCTACGGAGAGAACACATAACCAATTATCACAAAATAATAGCATACTTGTTATGTGTTGACCCTTTGAACCAAAAGAACCAAAAACATGCATGTGATTGTGATGTTGCCATATAGATATTACTGTCCTCATTATTTAGTGATTGATCAAACATTATTTAGATTTGGTATTTTCATTAGTTCATTAGTTTGTCTGTTTCAAATTTATATATGCAGTCGGTAGGCTTTAGACCCTATTCCAAATATTTCTGTGAAGATGTTGCCCTAATTTCAAGCATTTCAAATAAGTCTTAGCATAGAGGATATCATACCATAGACTGTATATATGAAGTGGACGTAGTCATCGTGACGTCATTCATTGGTTTGTGGTCTCCCGTTTTGGATTCTTGAGTTCGACGTTTTGGCAGTCGCCATTTTGGATTATGGCTATCGCCATCTTGGCTTTTTTTCAACCAGTGAACGGAATTGACCATATTTGGACGACGGAGATGAGAAGTAGAGAAGCCGTACACGACTCTGGTAGGGTAGCGACCTGTCAATCACAAGGTAGCATACCTAATGCTTTCAGGTCTATTTTACTCTAAATGGGTCCATAATTTACTAAATGAACATCATGCTATATTGAAGAAGACTTGAAACTAGCGATTAAGACCATACATTCATGTTTACAATGTTTACTGAGGTAATAAATCAAGTGAAAAGTAGGGTCATATTCTCATAGACTTACATACAATCAGACATCTTTTTGCAACCATAGGAGTCGCCCCCTGCTGGCCAGTAGAGAGAATGCAAGTTTAAGACACTTCCGCATTGGCTTCACTCTTCAGAACCAGAGGTTGCTGCCTGGGAATGAGAAAAATTAAAAACAAGGTAAGGTCAGAATGTAGGATGCACATATAATCTAGATTTATCAAAAGTGAATGGATATTGAATGAACTGGATAAGAGAAGACAAAAAAAGGTTTTGCATTATGCAAAATGGCAGAAAAGTACAGAGGAAGCAGTGACTGACTGTATTTGCACGGATAGATTTAAATAAAGGTAGTAGAGGAAACCTAATGATTCAAATCAATAAGTCCAGCCTGCAAAAACAGTTTCCTGCAATGTTCTCTGTATCTTTACTTGTCACACACTGAAGGTGTATTACTGGAAGGGTCGCTATAGAATTGATCGAATAACATAACCCCGGCTTTGCTGTCTATTATTTTTACAGCCCTCATAACCCTTACACCACAGAGCCATCATTCCAGGTTAGATCAAAAATGTCATCCTCTGTGATATCATAACCCTTCCACCATAAAGGTGTACAATCCACCAAATTCAGGTCATGTTTAATGATAACATTGTAGCGAAAAGGGGTTGGGGGGCAACATGAATTTAAATAAATCAATGAAAAGTCTGTCTTTGAGCACGACTGTGTTTTGAGAGCAATCTGTTGGAACCCGTGCTGCAGTTTGACAGCAGCCGGTGAAGGCTCTGGTTTTTGATCTCCACTATGAGGGTGATACGCCGCTGTCGCCAAATTGGTTCCCTCGCACAGTTGCATCTTGCCAACTGTAGTCATGGCTGACAGCAGTCCTCTAAAGACCCGCTTGGAGACCGTTTACCAGTCATGTAGTGGATCCCGTTGTTCCAATATTGAGTACTATACTGCAACACACAGCTCATCTCTCTGCATAAACATTGATACTGTGGAGCCATTCGGAGAGCATGAATACTGCTTTGTTAGTATAACTGATGTATGGATGTAATTCAGACAGCAAAAAGAAAACATATGTATATACAAGTGTGTTTTAGTCTCACAAATTTAAAAGATGCAGAAAAGAAAATTCAGGATTTGTTGAACTTGTTGTTAATTGCTGAAATTCTAATTAAAAAGGGGATGGGGACTAATTGGTGGTCAGGAATGAATACCCCCCCCAACACACACACACACACACACACACACACACACACACACACACACACACACACACACACACACACACACACACCTGCATGCATTAACCTGACAGCAGAGAGGCATTCAGGCCTGACCTCCAGCGGCCAGCCTTCTAACCCACAGGCTAATTATAAACCTCATTATGTTCTCTCAGTCCTGTTCCCTCATCACATTAATTCTGCTATGTGCTCGGACAGACTGAGGACCGATGTCAGTGCCGGAGAACAGAGACGAGCCCTGTCTATATACGCGACTCACATTTTAACAGTCCGCGAACTCGGCTTTTCAATCTTTGTTTTTTCATGATTTAGTCTTTGGATTGTTGCTCTAAAATTGTCGGTCATACTGTATGTTTCCAACTCAGAGGACAAACATCGACAAGCAAAAAACATCAGCTGGAGGAACGGGTATGTCCTTTGTTTTGCACATTTCTTTTGCAGGTAGAGGGAAAACACTTGATTGTGGGATTGTGCGACGAGATTGCTTGGAAACAGACTGAGAGGGAGAAGGAAGTAAGAAGCCGTTAAATGTCGATATAACAATATAAGAACATGTAGCACCTATTAAAAAGCATAATATAGACATAGAACAGGCAGCAGGCTCTGCATACCTTACATTGCAACTCTGTGTACACACACACAACATTTTTATAGCAGACGAGAAAACAGCTGTGTTTTGTTCCAATGCAGCTCCAGTTGAATGACATGTGTTTTTTAATTGAACCTTCACAGCGCAATCATCTTGGTATTATCTACACTATGCGTCATTATAGTCAGGGGAGGTACATTACATTGCACCAACAACAATAATAAACTGCTGTTTTAATCGTCTTCATCTAACAATCTTCAGGTGTACAATGGAGTTACCTATTCTATAATACCTATATGCATACCTATAAGTGAAGGGTTGGTTCATTCTAATGATAAAAACATATATCCTCCAACTTCCTCTTCGTGGTATTGCAGGCATCTGGTTTTGGGATATCTATCTCTGAGATCTCTGCCATCTTCCCAATACAAAGGTACAAATAAGTTTAGTTGTGCTCAATGTAATAAATATGTATTTAAGAAATGTACAACAAAATCACTTTTGAAAAACCCAACAGCACCTTGTCTTCCCGGATTCTCCCACAAACTAATTTTAATACTAAAGTGAAGATAGACATTCACTTTGATGATTCTGTCTGGATGTGAACAGATGATTCACCCTCTATAATGACGGGCTCCTCAAAGAAACTATAAATATATATGCCACATTAATGAGTGGGGGCGGCAGGCTGGCTCAATGGTAATAGATGCCCCCTCATAACATGAAGGACCTGAGTTTGAGCCCGTATGGGTCCTTTCAGTCCGTGGCGTGCATGATCTCTCTGCACTCACATGGGCTTCATGTCACATTCCAAAGACGTGTACAGGTTGGACTGGTTGGAAACTATAAATAACCTGTAGGTGCTTATCTGCATATGTGTGATAGACGGGTGACCTGTGGAGGTTATGTCCTGTCACTCACCCTGTGTATGCTGGGATACACTTCAGCCTCCCACAACCTGGACCAGCATGAAGAATGGACGGATGGATATAAATGACTGACATTGATGGGAACGATAATGATTAAGGTAATGATCATGGAATTGAAGAATCTAAAATTGGAACCATAAGCTTTATTTGTTTGGTAGCGATTATTTCAATCATGTACATGCAGTACTTTTAATTCATATATGCAGAGTGATGGGAGTTGAGTGTCCTCCATGGGTTGTGATTAGAAAAGTTTTACTTTAGTTGTTTTAAAACTGTCTTGAAATACAGTCTGATGAAGGTTAAGGCCAAAACATGTCAGTTTTAAGTTGGTGGTTAATGCAGAAAATGAAAGCGTTCATACTCTCGTACTATTTTAGAACGTAAACTAGAAATCATATTTCTTTCATATTTGTAATTTATTAAAGGTAACCAAAATAGTGTCTTTTCTCACATATTTCTCCCTGATCTTCGCAACTAATGTCACAAAGCAACACGTAAGGCAACGGGATGGTCTGTGTGTTGAATAGTGTGGGACTTATTTTCAAAAGTATCACCCTGCAAACAAAAACTGTAATTTGCACCAGAAACTCACAGTCTTGGACTTCCTGGTCCATTTGGCATGAGGGAAGGAAGGTTGAGTAGCTGCTGAAATATGTGCTCTCTGTCTGCATTCAAGTCCTCTAGCAGTCACCAGACTCATAACCACACTGTACACATGCTTTTATCCGGGGAACAACAATAAGCCGAGGCTACAATTAGACACATTTCTGCAGTTTTTGCATATTTATCGTGCATTTTTATTTAGTGTCTTGCTGCTCGCAAAGGCAGTCATAAATTGTGTTCCCTTCCCCAGTAAGATAACCTGAGAAAGGATTTCTAGTTATTGCTGCTAATATCTGTGCTATTAAATGGTTTATACGCTGTAATCAATAGTCATTTGCACCTGTAATTACTGCCCATTACTGTCACAGGTAAATTATGTTGCAATTTAACATAATAAGACTATTGGCCCATATCAGCTTGTTAGTGAAATGTCAAAACAAAATTAAAACTGTCCCCTGGACTTCTATTATGAAGTCAAAGATATTTTGCCATTTATTTCACTCATCTTGTCTCCATTTTTGGCCTCGAGGTGGGAAAACTCTGTTGATCTCTGTAGAGATTTGAAGCCTCCTGGTGGAAGTTGTGGCTGAGAAAGCACTTTTTGTTTTTGTGTTATCTGAGTGTAACGTCACATATTTCTTGCTGATTCCTTGCACTTTGCCTCGATCTCGATGTGTTGAATAGATACTGAAGTAGCATATAGTCTGCACAAGTTGTGCTTTACAACTTGGTGTACAGTATACAGACACTTTAATGCTTCTTTCAAATTGTCCATTTTAATTGAGTTTTAATTACTGAATCCTGGCCTTAGAGATAGTTTGATCTCTCTCACCTGTAAACTCTCTTCACTGACTAGACAGTGTTGCTTAGATGTTGTTGTTGTTGTTCATAGGTGATCTTCTGGGTGAACCAGGCGTCGGTCCAGGATTTAAAACTGCAATACTGTGGTCTACACAAATCCTTTGGTATTGATCAGAAACTCAGGCCACATATGGGATGACATTGGGGCTCTGTTTTTTTTATTTAATCCGATTTTTTGATGGTTGTTTTTTTTCCCCCAGTCAACCTTTGTTTGTATTTTAAGTGAGACCTAATCAGCTTAACCACAGGCGTTGGAAGCCTGTTTGCTGTGCCTCTGATCCTTGACTTGGGCCTTTGTGTTTGATATTGCTTGCCTGGTAGATTATTCAAAGCATGAATCAAATGCCAGACTATATCCCTGAGTCATTTGGACAATTGGTGAAACAATACAGTTTATTGGAATGTTTTTACTGTAATGTGGTTGTACGAGGCAAAGATTAAAAAAGGACAAGTTTGACATTTGGGGAAATTCACTTTTTTGACAAGAGTCAGATGAGAAGATTGATACCACTCCCTGTTCTGAGAATAACTCCAAGTCCATTTAATTTGCTTAATTTCCGCAAGAGAATTAAGAACATCAATGAGACAACAGTTTGGCTGGAAAGATGTAAGCTTTTAAAATCAGCTATTCATTTCTCAGTGGTGGAGAGTAAAGAGAAAGTGTTGCCATCCACAACGGTATGACCCTGTCACAATGATATGCTTTCAACAGCCCGCCACGTCTGCATTGATGTTATTGTAATTTAAGTGTGACACTGTGAAATAATGAACTCTCACAAGTTCCAAGATTCAAACGTGATAGTGCAGTAAGACATAAATAGCACAGCAGTATACAAAAAACAACATAGAAATCAAATCAACGAAGTCGTGTTTTTTCTTTTCCTGGTAAATGGACTGTTAATTTGCATAAATTGGCATGCACCTTGCTAACATCAGATCTTTCTTTGCTATAAATCATCTTGTGCTGGATGTGAGGTAAGATTGGAATAAAGTGTTATTAACAGTGTTCAAAATATACTACAACAGGAAAAGGTCTCTGTGTCTAGCTTAATATTCCATCGGGCACTTCGGAGAACTGATGATCCCCTGTGTAGTTATCAGTGTTTAATACTTGTTTCAATTCTGACATTCTGAGCATTTTGCTTTTTTTATTTTTTTATCTTTTGCTTTTTTCCCTTTGCGATTTACTCTTAATGCAAATTGTGTGAGAAATAAAATGTGAAATCCTTTATCTTTCTTTCCATCTGTACTCCAGCATTTTACTCAAGTTAGAGGTTTTTAAGATTGAGAAAGGATAAAAGACTGTGCATCAATTCCAACGCGTATGTTTAAAAAACAAAAATTATGGTCTGAGATTCATGAAAACCACTCCGTCTTCTACCAAAGTACCATGACTAAAAAACACAAAATTCTCTGGCTTTCCATGTGAGACTTGGAAACTACACATTTTCCCTCATTGCAATGGAAAAAAACAACTTACAATTGCCAAAACAAGCTCTAAAGACCAAAGATTATCCAGCTAATTACATATTATCTGAGACAACAGACAGCCATGGGAGGACCAAGACAGGCGCACACTCAACCACTAAGCAGGCAATTACAATTACTATCAGTTCCACCGTTTCACTGATGAGGAAGGTGATAATGGTGACAATCACTATGACTAACAAAGCATGGAGTAATCAGAACCAGCGACTGGGCCCTGCAGCCACAAGAACAGCGCTAACAAGGTACCCTGCTGAGAGACGGATGCACTCCTGGTAAAAAGGACAAGAAGCGTAATCAGTCACATTTTCAGTGTGGACCTACGACCCATTGATGGATGCAGAAAGAGTTTTGAGCATCAGAGCAGCTTGGGGTCCAAACTGGACAAATGTTAAGCTTGTTTGTTTTTGTCACCTGAGGAGACGACAGCGCATTAAAAAAAGGCAGCTGGCTTTTGATGTTTCCTGATGTAGCCTTCAGTCATTCACCAGGAGCGTGTTGCGTCCCCATGGAGATAAGATAAATGCCTTTATCTTCACCAGCACAAGTTCTGTGGAGATTATTAGTCTTGATTTAGTCTCTTGACTTACTTAGACTTAATTTAGCTTTATTTAATAATCAAAGTTATCATCATTTGTCAAGCAAAATGAATCAGCCATGTGTCACTTACTAGTTAAATTGAAAGCAATTAAGCTAAGTGTCCAATTACGAGTGGGGAAAAAACTCCAGTTTACGGCCCTGAAATATCTCTTAAACATAGCCTGACAAGTGTAAAGCATGGTGCACCGAACAGTCAAACTTTTCTAGTGGCAATTATTCTTACTATGTGTGTTCACATATTCTCCACACATCCCCCTCCTTGAAGGATCACTAAATACCCAACTGGCCAATTTGTTCTTAAACATGAGGTCAGTCCCTTTTGGTTTTCAGCTGGTTTGCTCTTAAAACAACATGCCTTACAGGGAAATAACGAATATTTCTTTTCATTAATTTAAGTCACAAGAATACATTTGAATCCTGCAGCAAGCAATTTAATAGTTTGCTATATTCCCTAAAAGAATGAATTCTTGCACTTTTAGGTACATCTTGGAAACACATGGTTCCATAAGGCTGTCCCATCATTTGAAGAAAGCTGTTTTCTTCCTGCTCAAAGTTGTTTGATCGCATTCAGAATTGTCAGAATTCAGTTTGTTTTACTGATACATAACAGTTCAATCAAAGTCGCCCGGCACCTACATTACCCACAATGCAATTCAACCACCGTCGGTTCGGTAAGAGATTTGGATGCGTTATTTTAGTAGCAGATCACGTAGCCTTGAGCTGATAGCTTCAAGCGGAGGTGAGGAGCTGGCAAACTCACTTCTTTCTAACTCCACACCCACAGATCTTATTCATTACAGACTTGTAGTCTTCAGCCCCAACCGACATCAACTGATATTACTGCAATTTATCAGATTTTCCACAGCTGGAGCCACAAAAGGCTTGAACATCTTGTAAACAGCCAAAATCCCCATTAAAAAAACAATACAGTTTGAAGTCAACATCGTTACGGTCATTGCGTAACGTGACGTAAGAAAGTCAGTTTACGCTGTTACGATGACACGGTTGTTTTCTGCAAGTGTGACATGAGTCTAATATGAACATATTTAGGGTTCAGAAACATCATTCAACGTATCCTGTGGTTTGCTGAAATATACCGTGCTAAAAACATTTCTTGGCCCCTGGGTTGTGTATTTTAGCGAAGCTTTATTGATTCATCATGGCAGAGCAAACATTACCCCCCCCAAAAAAATTGTTGAATTTGCAGATAACTGAAGAGAAATGTAAATTTCATTGTTTTTAAATAGATTACATCCAATTATCCTTCCTTATCTTTTCAATATATGGGGTTGTGTTTGTTATTTAACTTTGCCATAACAAACATACTTGCTGTGATATAAAATGGTTTAGAGTTAAGCAAAATGTAATTTGCTGAATTTGGATGCAGCGTCCCCTCAGGCTGGCTTGGCAGCAGCCAAAAGTGTGAACATGCAGTCTGCTCACAGTGTGTCATTCCACAGGAGAATGTGATTTCCTGCCTAATTTCAGATGCCACTTTGGTGGATTTGCTGTGTACCAGCACAGAGTTTTTTTTAGGAGCATGGCTTTATTTAATCAAGGGACTCACTTCACTCTGATTTCAGCATCTTGCCTCACTAATCTGTACCTCCTAATTTAATCATTTACATCCACTCCAGTGATGCAGTGGAAAATATAACTCTGACCTTCAGTTGGTTATCAGGAAAATAACCACCCTTATAGACAGAGAGGAAATCTAATAATTCATTTCTCAGTTTCTTCTAAGACTCGTATAAGCGGTGTCGGCCTGACTCAAGCATCATTTTTACTGATTGTTATAATGATTGAAATACATTTAGTTACAGAAATCACTTTGAAACACACAGTGGCGAGATTCTATTTACGTGTATGTATCAAACCAACATGTGTATTTTACCTCATAAGATTACATGTATAAACTCTTGATTAGAAAGTAGTCCTTAACTCTGTATACTCACCTAGAGAGTCTCTTCTTGCTCTGTGCACAAACGACCTAATGTCCACAGTAAACCTCCAGCTATTCACGATAATGCAAGGTGATATCATACATCCATTTGCCACCCTAGGCTGGGATCTCTGCTTTGTTGAGACTCAATGTGCTGTGCAGAGTTACGCATACTATACGTTTTTAATTCATCTTATCTAGTTCGTCCTACAGGGTCAACTAATGAAAGATCAGTACGAAACTGTAAGCACACAAACACAACCTCCCTGACTGCGCTTCCTCTGCTCCCTCCTCTGTTTGTGAAGAGTCAAGGATGTAACGCGTGAGTCGTTGCAGCCCAGATGGATCAGTGGGTGGTCTGAATAGACCGGAGCTTTGTTGCTGTTCTGGAACCCCTGATGAGATGAAGGACTGTTTACTGAAAAGAAAAATATCTTTGAAAGGTGATTGACATCCTACATGCTGTAAAGGAAGATTGACATCAGGGAGACATCTCGGCATCTCTTTTGTGAGGAGCCTACTGCAACATGTGAATATATTGTTTGTGGCAACATGTCCTGGCAGGCCTTTTTTCTTTTCCTGAGAATCTGATTTTGTCATAAATAAATAAAGTATCTATGATTGTCTCTGTCACATATCCGTACATGCCTGCAGCCTGTCCGTCTGTAAAAGACACAGCAATGGTGAGGAAAGACTTCCATTTGCTCCTGTGTGTACCTTGTAAACAGATGACTTCATCTGCCCTGTGCTTACTGTGACTGAAGCGTCGTGCCACAAGGAGTTGTCTGTCTGCCACTTTATGTGCTCTTCCTCCACCTACTGGCTGTGGCACACACCTGCAAGCCTGCACTGGCGTCCGTCACAGGTCAGAAATGTTACTGTCGCACCACTCTGGAGAGGGCATGGATTCAAAATATACAGAAAGCCGAGCTACTGAGAACATTATAATTAAAAATACATGCGCGCTTTAATAAATGCAAAGCCACCCATGTGTGTGACGTTAGAGCATAAATATTTGGCTGAGGAACTGAGGACGAAAGAGGACGTAAAATCCACTCAAACATTTTAAATGACCAATAAATAATATACGTTTTTAAAATGTTACACACATTACAAGGTGACAGGACCCTGAGTGCTACAGTATGTTTCGCTCATAAAAATATAAACTGGTTTAATTAACACCAGCACATACACATGCAAATACACTGAAAGAAAGGAGTCTATGTTAATGTGTTGCTATTTTAATAGACACACGTATTTGTTGTCTTGATAATGTGCATGCTTTATGGAGAAGTCAGGAGACAATCACACCTACTGTATTGGCGAGATAAGGTCTCCGACGCTCCCAACCTGCTTGTCTTGGGTCTTGGGTCTGCCACAGGAAAGTTCAGAAGGAGTTTCACACTCAAACTCCACAAGAAAATGATCAGGGCAATCAAACCCAAAACATATTTCACTTGAAGGCACCAATTCAATTCAATTCAATTCAATTCAATTCAATTCAATTCAATTATTTTGTATAGCCCAAAATCACAAACATTAGCCATTGAAAAAAAGCCTAAATATATAAGATTGGAGCAAATTCCAATCCTTCTATAATTTCAGGTGTTCATATTTTCAATATATTTCTTTTTTATTTTGCTATTTCAAACAGGGTGAGTAAATGTTACATGCGATTCAACAGCCAATTAAAGAAAAAGTTTGACCTGTTGCAGAGAGCCAAACCGATCTTCTTATCTAACTCTGAGCAGAAAGGCCAATAAACATATTTCCCAAAATGTCTAGCTATTCCTTTGATATATTTTGTTGGCCTTACAAATGCCGAAATTGGAACCACTGTGATCTTTTATAAATTTCAGTGGTAAGTCGATCCTTAGCTCTCTGAGTCATCAGACAAACATTGGGTGCAGTGTTATAGTTTACAGGAGCTGGTGATCAGTGGACGTCTGTGGATTAATCGGTGACCTAATACAACAAACAACTAGTTGATCATCCACAAACTACACGCTCTAGACCTTTAACTAAAGGATCACTGGTGCAAACCCCCACTGCAAATTACCGGGTAAGTTTACTGAGACACTGTGCTCTCAGCATGTGAAATTAATGCGGCAGCCAATGTGATATTACAGAAAGGCAATGACTGCAGTTGTTGGACTTGAGACATCAGAGCCACAGAGATTAGAAGTGATGGATTTTCTGTTCTCCCCCATTTAGCATGCTTGTGTCCTTGGTGGGCATGCCATTAACAGATGACTTATAAATACTCACACACAGAGGTATTGAAATACGCTACTCCATGAATAACACAGATAGCTGCTGTGATTAACCTAGTAAGAATGTCAATGAAATCATACATTTGTGCTTTAGACTGTGCTTTTCATCAGCCGCCACGAAGTGAATGTGTCACTGTGTTTGTCGGCCGATATTTACTGTCAACTGCTATGATACTAACGTCTGTCAACAGGGCGGAGAGGACATTTTGGACACTGCAATCAAGGTACAGAGGAGAGACTAGAAATGACTCGGTAACGATAACAAGAATTTCTAAGGAGAGTCAACCAGAGCTGCCTCTGTCTCACTGGCTTTCATCATAAATCTCACACGGGCACACTAAGAGACATGTGTTCCAAGGGAACAGAGACAAGCCTGCTCATGACTGGCTGTAATCTCCTGGCAGTTAAATTTAATGGTGTTAAATGTCATGCATGACTACAATTAGGGATAACAAAAAAAGGACTGAATGAAAGAAAATAATGCGTTATGATTGCAGAGGAGTGAAGAAAAAGATCAATCATTAAAAATATATATTCTGTCCGGGATTACAGTTCTGCTGAGAACTCACAGTACTGCAGTATCTTTTGTGCTGTATAGTGTCAGTCAGTGTACTGCATTATTACACATGTTGTGCGAATGTGCACATTTATGAATGCATCTCAGCTCCTGGATGCAAGTTAGCTAGTTGTTTTAATATAAGCTTGAACTTTATTTTAATCATCAAACACATGAAAGTTGACCTCTGCATGTAACCCATCGTGCGCATTTGAGAAGCGGCGCCCGGGGAGCAACTTGGGGTTCGGTGTCACGCTCAAGGACACTCTGACATGTGGACAGGAGGAGCTGGGGATCGAACTGCCAACCTTGTGGTTAAATGACAACCCGCTGCATCCCCTGAGCCACAGCCACCCCCACAGTGATGCTGCGCTTCGAGGAATAGCACTCAGCCTATGTGTCAGGGATCTCTCTTAATTACCTTCAATCTGAGCACCACTGTTTGTTTCACAGACTAATGACTTAGATGGGGATTAAGCACTTGGCACTGTGCTAATTAGCCTGCTAGCGCTCCCTGGGCATCCCGACATGAGTCTGAGACAAAAAGCCATCAGCCACAGGAAGGCACTGTGAGTTTTTCTTGAGCTCGCAGCTCACACACCCGCTCCCATCAGTCAGACATGTTGGGGTGGACAGTGTCCTGCTGAGGAGCGTTTAGTGGTCAAGGAACAGCATGCTTAGGTCTGTTCAATGATGGAAGACGTATTCAGATCCTTCACTCAAGTTAATCAGTATGCTAATGTAGAAATACTTCACTGCAGGGAAAAGGCTAGCACTCAGAATCCTTCAAAGTACTGTTGGGAACTGGCAGGAGCGTGTTTGGTTTTTTAGCAAGTATGAAAATTAAATTATTGATATTAACGCTATTATTAACATCAATAGGATTATTATCGGCAGGTTAAACGGCGAGGGGATCTGCTCCTTTGGGCTTAAAGGCTGAATTTCTACAAATCGTGGACCGTACCAGCGCTGATTCTCGTCTGGCGGCGGATGAAACAGTGAATGACCTTGACAAATCCGGAGAATTACGTGCTCTTCCTTCTGCAGGTTAAAGTGGGGAAACACGGGGCAAGTTATCCGTTTCCTCTTTTCGAGATCCAAAAACAAGTCTGCTAGCAAAGTTAAGACTATCGCCTAGGGTTTTTTCTTTCAAGGCACCAACGTTGTTTCACCTCCTTTCATACAACTCGAGTGGCATGGGACGACGCAGGATGAAGGTATGCGTCATGGCCGTGTCAGAGGTCATGGCCGTGTCAGAGGTCATGGCCGTGTCACAGGGACTCCTTTGGGTTCCCGTGGTCCTCGTCCAACTGAGGCTCTAGTGTTGTGGTTTGAACAAAATCTCACACTCAGGTGAGATTTTGGCGCCTGTGGGGGGGTTGGCGCGAATTCACAATCTGGGCTTTCACAATTATATTCAGGCCTCTCTCTTTGTTTCAACCACATGATGAATACCCAACAGTACATTATCAGCAAAATGTGTCAAAAGTAAAATGATGCTCTAACTGATATGGTTCAGGTGAAGCTATCTTTTCTTTATATACTGTACATTTACATTTAGTTGTTTTAGTCCAGTGGTTCCCAACCTGAAGAGCAGGTCCCCTCCGGAGAGCGATTACAGCGATGTACATATTGTAAAGTCAAATTGTAAATGCAAATTTGTGATTTTGGGCTGTACAAAATAAATTGAATTGAATTGAATTAATTCTCACGGCATATATATATATTTCCAAACTGTTGTTTTACACATAATTACTTTCACATAGAACACAAATATGACACTGTGAAAAAAGCGTCATACTTTCTTTTTCAGAACGAGGTTGTTTTTCTGAGCTTTTCAACCACTCACGTTGTGAGGAACAGTTGAGTTGAGCCAATAATAAATTATAAAATAATGACACGGATGCTACGTAGTTTAAACCAAGAGGGCAAACTTTATTACTGCTTTCAACCTAAACAAAGGCAGCGCAGACCAGATGCACTCCTTCTGTTCTTACCTTCAAGAATAAAAACCCTAGACATTATACATACGCAGGTATAAGTATAAGTATTTGGCATTTTAACGTTGTTTATTCGTCACACCCCCAGTGTGCAAAGGCCTGGAAAACAAGGGGTAAAAAGTTCTGCTCGATGTAGTCTACAATGATTTGTATTTTAATCTTATCATCTGAAATGAAACTAGTAACTATAGCTGTAAAATAATGCTGTGGTGTAAAAAGTACAATATATTTCCTGAAATATTGAAGTCTAGAAATATAAATGATAAGGTAGCATGAAATAGAAATACTCAAGCTAAGTACCTCAAAATTGATGATTCAATGCATAAAAAATCTCAAACTGTGGTGAAATTTAATTATAATTATTTTAAAAATAAACCAAAGCAACTAACTCAAACGATTCACCTGCAGCCGAGGATTTAATTTGTCCCTCATGATGGTTTGTATATGTGTATCTTTTGGTGTGTGTGTATGTGTGTTTGTGTGTGTTTGCAGGTTTTCTTTATCTGCTCAAAGTCAGTTCATCTGATATCAAGAGGAGCATGTATTATCAGAGGTCTGTAATGAAGCATTGATGAGAATTTTGTCAGAATCAATCAGATTGATGGAAAATAATTGGAAAATGGTTCAAGCTGAGTCTACAGTTGCTTCTGTCCTTTGTAGTGTTCATATTAACAAGGTTATATTGTATTAAAATGTTCCTCACATACAAGTAACTATCTAATATTCATTTAATGATGTCTTCTTCTGTTCTCAGTCTTGTGTTTGGTGCTTTCATCCAAAGCAAGCTGCTATCTGCTATCTGCATAATTAACGTTCTCTAAATCATATCTTCTAAACATAATAACAGTCAAGATTTTTCTACATTGTTCAACTTCTGAAAGAAAGATTAAGAAAGAAAAGAACAACTTTTCATGATTCCCCTTCAGTTGTTTGATTTAATTACTGCTGTGCTGCAGTCTGACTCTCAGGAGAGCCTGTGGATTAAGCATCATAATTAAGAAAACCCACAAAAAAACCTGCTGTGTCCACGTAGAATAGTTAGAGCCAAAGATCATAACTGTGGGGCTTAATTAAGCAATAAATTCTCTTTTTATATATTCTTATTATTGATTTGCATACTGCGTCCTTGCAGAAAAAACAACTAATTTCTATTCTGATATCGTCCAATTAAATTTAAATAGATACCTGTACAGACTTCTCAGCGATAGGTAGTTGGCGCTTGTTGCGAGCCATTAGTGTTTCTTGCGCAGAGAAATTGGTAAACACAGACAAACATGCATAAAAATGAGCCATGTGCTTTCAGGGAGAAAATAGTCCTCCTTCATTTGTGAGTGTTTTTTTTTTGCATTTGATGCAACTTACCGGTAGCCGACCTAACTGATTTTCAGAGGCTGCAGGCTCAGCTTTAAAGGAAGATGCTGGTATCATATGAAACTACTGAATCTAAGGAATTCATTGGTACCAACGATGTCATTCAAGTTTGTTGTGATTTGGCTTAATTTTGGCAAGGGAACAACAGGCATGACTGGAGATCTGAGGGTCTTGTGTATCCAGTTAGCCTATCTTCATTAATGTGTGATGATAATAGTCATCATATTAGCCATTTCACTGTAGTGAGACCATTCAATCTCAATCTTCAGGTTCCCAGCTTTCAGATGATGCACACCACTTCTATGTGACATATACCATTGACCTGCTATCTCCCCATAAATATCTCCTGTGCGCCCTAAAAAAGACAAAAAAAAATGGGTCTACAATAAAGAGGGGTACACAAGAAGAGCTCAAAGGAAATTTACTTCAACATTTTACATTTTACATATTACATTTTACACATATATTATATAATATATTCAATTTCACATTTCACAAAGAAACTCCTCAACATTTTAATTTAATTTATTCCTGTAATGCTAATGTAATCTCTAAACCACCAATGTAAGTGCTATTTTATTGTTGCAGTGCACCAGGAACATTTTTACTTAATATGCAATACTAGGAATATTTTGATCGCTGAACTTGATTTATTTATTTTTTTTTTGTAATACCTCGGACTCACCTCATTATTAAGAGTAAAACTATGAATTCTTTCTCGCCTGGTGCTGAAACAAGTCCACCACAGATAGTCTCCTCCTCGCTGCTCCTACCGACGCAACCTCAAGCAGAGCCATGGAAAAAAGACTCCAGCCTCCTTTCTGTTCTGCAACATTTCCCCAACAATGCTGTGGAGGAGTCCAAACTGCACTATCTGTCAATTAAATAGCCTGCAATCCAGGAGACCATGCTGCTGTCCGCCTGCTTCACTTTAAGCATCACCCCGAGGGGCCGGATGGCCATGAAAACAATGCAATCAAAGAACATGATTGCCATCATGCAACCACCTCTCTGGCTGGGACTACGTGCCGCGGAGCTGGCACGAGGTGAAATTGTCCACAATCATTATGGCACTCTGACAGAAAAAGAATACACTACAGTTGAATGCAATTAAATTGCCATTTATTTCTGGATTTAACTACTGTACTCTCCAATTAGACGGCTGTGGATTTTCTAAAAGAAACAAACCCACATTGTCGTCATTTATAATCTTTATTACATTTATATTTGTGAGGTTAGAAAAGGATTCATTTATTCTTTACACTTTGTTTTTCGTTTTTTTTTTTTCGTCGCTGCCTCATTTCTACAAAACCTGCAGGCTCTTATCAGGATATAGTTGACTGATAGGTCTAACCTTCCTTTCTCAGCTTACAGCAGCAGCACAGCATGATAACAGCAATCAAACGACATCATTTCAGTCGTGTTTTCTCAGGAAGACTGTTTTATTGCTCACTGAACCTGAAATTTTCTTTGGCTAAAATAACTGAATTGATTGTTTTCTCCACCAAGATCTACAAATAATAACAATTATTTTGAGAAGACAAACACTAAACAAATGGAATTTCTATTATTACTTTCACTACAAGCCCTTGCAACGGCAGCAAGTATGTTTTTGTATTTGCCGTGCATGTTTTATTTTCTAACTCTTATATTATGGATGAAATTGGTCACTCTACTATAACGTAGCATATATTAATTCCTGTCACAAACACACAATACCACATGTGAATGTGGTATTGTGTGTTGAACACTTTGAAATGGTCACACCATGCCAAAATTGCGTACCAGAAAAATCCCCTTTGAGTGCCTGCATTTGTTTCGAGATTTGTTCTGTGTTTATGTGTCAATGTTTGATAAACCATATTAACCGGGTAAGAGAAGAAAAACGATTGAACCTCCAAAAGATTTGGCCATGTCTATTTCTGTGACCACATTTCTTTCATTCCCTCTTTGACACCACGACGCCCTGTGAAGAAATTTACGTTTCATCTTTTTCCCTCTTATCTTAAAAAATATTATTTTGTCTAATCAAAGCCAGCCCCTCTGTTAAATCCACTGCTGTAATCGACTCATTATGTGGGCCCACTAAGGTGGAACATTCTATTTCTGGATCTTCCTGTGAAATTCACATTCATCAGAACCTTCTTTTGAGGCTTTAGAAATACAGGTGACTTTCACTGAAACAGCAGGCACGGAGGAGAACACGGGGCACCTTAAATTGGATAAGCCGGGACACAGGAGATCTCCCATAGACACGAGGATCACTTATAGCAACATGCGGTTTACAATCTAATTAATGTGTGCTCATGAAAGGAAAAGGAACTTCAGTGCCACTGGTGTTATGCACATTTACAAGTTAATGCATGTATTGCCAGGGAACTTAAGGCTTACTGATTGTTGCTGGTGACTCTCTGTCTCCATTTGTGACTCCTCTCCTTGTCCCAGTTGCTGACCAAGGTCACTCTTTTTCTCTTTTACAGCACAGCTTTTCTGAGCAGCATGTCCGGTAGAATTTATGTCACACATCAATGTGCAACAACGTCAGGTAAAATTGAAACTCTCAGTTGCAGAGTTGAGGACATTTCTCCAGTGATCCATAAGGCTCCGTGAGTTCTACTAGCTGGTGAAGAGGTTGCTGGCATTTAAACCTCTGGGGAAGTTGTTCACACCGGGAGTTCACATGACGAGAGCTACCCGTCATGTACTTTAAGATCAGGGTTCAAGGGTCAAGGTGGGAATTGATGTGCAATAATCTGGAAAGTAGTGACAACAAAATGAGGGGGGTGCTTCTGGAAGTCCACTCCCTGGAGGATGTCCTGCTCTACCAGGCTGCCTGAGGGAGAGCGGCAAGACTGTTAAGCAAAAGCCTCTGAGGATCGAAACAGATTTTTATTTATAGAGACTTTTCTTTCCAGTGTTACGTGTAGCAGCCTAAAGGTTGCGAGGAGCACTGGGGTACGACTGCATCACTGTGCATCAGAATGTGTGACTGATCCCCTGACAGCTCAAAAAAACCAAAAAAAAAACCTCATGGCATAGGCTTTGCGTTATGCTTCCTTTTTATGGCACATTATGAATTGACATGCCACAATAAATTCCAATAACTATTAACACGGCTTTGATTGAACAGTTTTTGCATATATTTGCATTACTGCACGGGAAATGATAAATATAAATGAAATAAATAAATGAAAAATAAATGAATTACTTGATGGCATGTGCATGAATTTAATCACTGAAAAAGTTAAGTTAATCAAGTGTTAACTGATGAATGTCCTTTGTATGCAATATAACACATACCGCCCCTTCATGTGGGTCCAGACCATGGGGTGCCATTATAATTACTATTATATGAGCTTTTGCAAAATCGGCACTATAGGCACTGATCACCCCCCACCCTGGCTGCAGATAGTTATTATAGGACTCGTGTTGTTTTCCTCGTGTATATCTGCGTGCTGCTGAAATTGGCTTAATGGCTCAACTTAACTTAATGTGCAAAAAAAAAGAAAAAAAAGAAAAAAAAGAAAGAAGCTTAAACACTAGTCTGCTCGTCTTCCATTCCACCATTAACGTGCCACAGTTTGCCTCCTTCGTCGTTGCTTTCTGACTCCAGGAAGGCTGAGACTCCAGGAAACAACGTTTGAGACTCGGCCCGGTGACCGAGGTCTGGGGCGTCAACTAATCTTCTCTCGGACCAATCGGAGTTCACGGGGAAACTTTGTAAACAACTCTCACGCTGTTCTCGAGCCCTTCTGCTGTATTTTACTACGAGACGAAGGGAGCCCCGGGCGCCCCGAAACAGGTGAGGCAGAGTTGTGTTTACTCGTAGCTTTCACTCAAGTATGTGTTAATGTGTGCTGTGGGCGCAAGCGCGCACCGAGCGTTTGTATGCGCGTCCTCGTGACTCGTAGTAGTAGTCGTAGTAGTAGTAGTAGTAGTAGTTGTTGTAGTTGTAGCGGTGCTGGTGCAAAAACAGCTGTCATGTAGGCCGAGTGACACAGGTGAAGAAGGGCCATGCTTGTTTGTTTGCTTGCTTTTGTTTGTGTTTATAAAAATGCAAAAGAATACGTAGCGCTGCATCGTCGAGCCGACGTATAACGACGCAGCCCACCGAATGACGTCGTCACTGTACGTTACAGTGGAGCGCTAAGCTCCCGTCCACCAAGACTCTCGATACGTCTCCGTTTGGTATTACTGTCTGGTTTGCTTCAGGTTGGCTGGTGAAAGATTCATTATCCGGGCTGAAAACACTTTATCAGGAGATGAGAATTCAATTCAATTCCAGATACTTCCAAGGGAGGTGTGACGTGTATATACATATGTGTATATGGATATGTATGTATGTAAGTATCTATATATCTATATATATATATATATCGATGGCCAAAGAGCAAAACCTCCTATCTGAAAAATGCACTTTTTTTGAGAAAACAAAAAAGAAACTTGTTGTTTTCTTGCAGAATGCTATTTGTTAAGGATACCCAATACATAATACGAAAAATTACAAAAAATACACAAAGTGCAGATAGGAGGTTTTCCTATATATATATATATATATATATATATATATATATATGTGTGTGTGTGTGTGTATGCATGCATATGCATATGTATGCATCCATATGCATATGCATATGCATATCGATGGCCAAAGTGGGGGAAAACCTCCTATCTGCACTTTGTGTATTTCTTGTAATTTTTCGTATTATGTATTGTAACAAGTTCCTTTTTTGTTTTCTCAAAAAAAGTGCATTTTTTCAGATAGGAGGTTTTGCTCTTTGGCCATCGATATATATACATACATACATACATACATACATACATATACATGTGTGTGTGTGTGTGTGTGTGTGTGTGTTACCAGGAGATTATGTATTTGAGGTGGAATATGTATGTATGAGTGATTTTGTCACTGGGCCTGATTTCAATGAGCAGGCTGATGATGGAGCGGAGCTCATTAGAAGTCACTCAGCATTTGGGCCCTGACTGAGTGACAGACCTGTTATTTGGCAGCTGTGCAGCCTCTGTATGTTACAGACAGAAACCTAACACTTGTCACCATGTGTTAGGTATCAAGAAATGCCCAAATGTGAGACAACAAAATGTGACAATCCATCAGCCCAGCAGGTACACTGACAGGAGAAAGTGTTAATGTTAAAGTGTTGAATTATGTTCTAAAAGCTCCTCATAAACTAATAAAAATGTGTTAATGGCAGCTGTTTTTTTCCCTTTCAGATTAATAAATGCATTCTCCTGGTATTCTCTCTCTCTCTCTCACTCACTCACTGATGTAGAGTTTCTCTCTGTCCTAAATAAGCGGTTTCAGTTCTTCTCTTTGAACTCCAGTGGTGCTGAAAGTGTACTGCACTGTAGATGTGCCGTGTTTTACTGCCTGCTGCTTTACTGTTTGTCTGAACAGCCTGCTATAGGCTACAGAAGTCTTTATTCTGAGCGGATGTGGGCACAACTTTCGTTGTGGAACATCAACATCTGCATGCTCTGTGTTTCCTCAGCACGCCCACCTCAGCTGAAGGAGGGGTTGAGGAGGAAGGGGGAGGGAAAAGCTTCCTGACAGATTGACTGAGAAACTGAATCGGCTGAAGTTTTGGCACAGACTCAGGCCTGGTGGGGGTTTATTTGCTGTAACTTCTCTGGAAATGTGACGCATTTGATTTTAGTACATTTGTGGCTTGGACAGTTTCCTGCGTTTATTTTATCTTGATTGTACTGTACTTTGTTATTGGGTTTCTATCTGGAAGAAGTGTGTCTCTTCTCCAGCAGTTGCTACTTTGTCATTATTAGATAAAACGGCTTTCAGTAAAGGTTTAAAGGGCGGTGTGTACTCCTCCAAAGGTCCTTGGACCGTGTTTTTGGCTTTGTTGCTGGCAGCGTTTGGCATCTTGATATAGTTTTGGATGTAAACTGACACTGTGACAAAGAGGTTAAGATTTCAAATCTGAGCTTTAACTGGGGTGTGTGTGTGTGTGTGTGTGTGTGTGTGTGTGTGTGTGTGTGTGTGTGTGTGTGTGTGTGTGTGTGTGTGTGTGTGTGTGTGTGTGTGTGTGTGATTTTCTTTGATTAATCATTCATGAAAACATAAATATCTACATTTTTTCTTTCTTCTATATACTGAAGATCATTGATACGTGGAATAACTGTGTAGTTTCCAACTTTTCAAAGCAGTAACCAGTTCCCACAAATTCTCTTAGATTCCTCCACTGTTGTGAAGTGCAACATTGATCCAGTCGTATGTAAAAAATGAAACTATCGCCACAGTTCTCGCTTAGCTTATTAAAGTAATTTTATTATAGTAACACGTCATCAACCTAAAAGTCCCCGTGACGCGACTGATGGCTCAAACACACATCCGATAGGCTCAAATTAACCTTAGTGGTGAGTTTTGTCACAACACATGAACTTGCAAGATCAAGTGTGATAACTTGAACACAACCATATTCTTCTCATAGAATCTGATCATATTGATTTACTGTGACTTTTTTTTTACAATTTTATTTTTGTACAACAGTTGGAGTTCAGCAGAAATAAAAAAAACAACAAAAAAAAACAACAACATAAACCTGCGTGTCAGTTATCTCACGTCGTGAGGGAGACGAGACTTGTTTGTTTTCATGTTGAGCTGCTCTCACAGATAACCGAGTCGCCGTCTTGCATGAAACACGCTGACGTCATCACTTCCTGTGACGCTTCCGAAAACACAAAACGAGGCGTAAGCCAGCGTTGACAGACGGATCGCTGTGTTTTGGTGGTTCGAGCTTTGAATGCAGCACGCGGCTGCGCTGAGAGGATGCCGTAGTTTTCGGCTCCATTGGCTTAGTGCTGCTCATGTTACGGCAATAGAGACGTGTGAGGAAAAGGTGGCTACGCAATGCTGAGGAAAAAACCTTGAGACATGAGCTGAAGGCATGTTCTATACAGTATATGGTCAATAGAGAACTGTAATTATTCATGCATTACACATCTTTTAGAGGAGTTGCACTTGTGTCTGTGACCAGATGTTCCCACCCAAAGCACTAAAGACAACAAAATTGCGCCACTTACTACATGAGACAACTTTAGTGATACACATCGGTTGTTGCTTAACAGTATTTGTTCTGTGGTTCCGCATTTAGTTATGAGAATCGGCCTTCTGGATGGAAACTCTTCTCATAGTATCGCATGCCTGTGTGCACCTTCCACTTTTCAGTATTCAAAGAGGCAAGAAAGGGGGATATTTTTTTTTCTTCCAAAAATCTATGTCTGAAAAACCGTAACTCTGCAGCCAAAAACAACTAAAGCTGTAGTTTTCTTTTCTTCTTTTCTTCTTGCTCACGTCTCAGCGTCACTGAGTGTAGGATGTCGGGTTGTGCACTGAGCCTGCCGATGAGACACGAAGAATACCAACAATGGTGAATAAACGCGACGGTCTGTGAGAAGAACTTGGAGAAGAGGTTGAAAATGAAAGTGTTCTTCAATGGATGACTGCTGGCAGGTTTTTTTTAGAGGAGCAGGAGGAGGAGCAGGAGCAGCAGGAGGAGGAGGAGGAGGAAGGGGGGAAGGAGGAAGGAGGAAGAAGAAGGCGGCGGAGGGAGGAGGAGGAGGAGGAGGAGGAGGCAGCAGCAGCAGCAGAGCAGTGTCAGATTGTATGTACGGATGTGTCTACTATAGAATTGGACCGGGATCAACTTTGAGATCTGCAGCTGCTCTGCAGGAACAACATCCTGGCCTGGCGGAGCTGCGTATGCCAGCATAAATAGGGTCGGAATGCAGTGACATGGGTTACACATTAAATCAGCCGCGCCGAAAGAACCGTCGGATGTTCATTTTCCGCTGTTTGTGTCCATATTCAGCTTCAATAAAGCAGTTCGGAGGATGTCTTGACAGTCCATGCATTAAAGCACCAACATCTAAAAAAAGCATAACAATTTACAACAATTTTACATGCATCGGCCGTGCATAAATTGACATCTCATTCAGCTGTTGCAGGAATACGTTCCACCGTCACCCCGCACACACATTTTTACGCAAATAATTGAAAGCTCCGTTTCCTCACAAATCTGTGATGCATTGACCATAGCACAGCTTCCACTGCTGCGTGTGTTTGTTTACTCTGACTCACTGCTTTGCATTATTAAAAGTAGCACATTGTGTGCCTTTTGCCGGCTCACTGAGCCTTGTCGTGTTGTCTTTCGTGAAGTGATCAGTGAAGTAGAAACATGACTTTGTTTTGGGTTTTCTTTGCGGTCGTCCTTACTGACAAGCTGGCAGCGTTTGGCCGTCAGTACGTCCCACATTTAAGACGTGTCTTGTTGTCTGAGAGCAATATGTCAGCTGCTGGCGCTGTTATGTTGTGGCAAAAGAACCCCCCCCCCCACCCCCCTCCCCCTCTCTGTGGCGTGGCAACGCATTTCCCAAACATACACTTTTGTTATGTCATGAAAGTCTGATAAACTTTTTTTTGCTTCTTCTTTTTTTAGGTGTCAGACATGGCAACTTCTCTGAAACAGATTTCCTGTTTTTTTTTACATTTAAACTTATCCTGCAGATCTCGATATTCTTTAGAAACGGTACGTGAGATGAGGATACACACGGGTACAATAACACGTATGCACACACACACACACACACACACACACACACACACACACACACACACACACACACACACACACACACACACAACAGTCTTTTTTAATAGGCATTTTTAAGTTAGATTCAGTCTTAGAAATGTACATGAGGGATTTCTTTTCCCAAACTGTTTCTTATGTCAGACACTTTATGGAAACAAGTACTATTGATTTTATGACAGAATAAGAAGAATGTCCTTGGTAAAATGTTTAATTTGCTTAAAAAATAATAATAGGATATTAAGACTAGATAAGTGACTAATATCTTTGCTATTGGCAGTACATCATTTAAAAAAAAAACATCATAAAGAGCTTCGGTTCCTCTGCCTTATTTGTTCCAGGTAGGGCTGCCCTCAACCCAAGAAATCCGTAGTCGACTAAAAGATTAGTTGATTTAATTGGACTGGATTGAACTGTTTCTCCACAAAGAAGCACGCACAAGCACCACTTCAAATATTGTATTTACCAGAGATGTGCTTATAAAATAAAAAAAAAAAAAAAAAAAAGACTAATCGATTTAAAGAAATTGTAGTCGACCAAAACAACCGATTAGTCGACAAATCGACTAAAAGTGGGCAGTTCAAAGTCCCAGTGAACGCTTCACTCATCTGTACATGTGATTGTTGAGCACTATTGGAGCGATGGTGGCTTTTAAATTAACTGCAGAAGAGGCTGTACTGCACGCAGCTTCCCCATAAACTCTTTGGGGTTTCATTCTTCTGCTTTCGGTTGTTTGTCGACTCCGTTGGAGGAAGTGGAATTAATGTGGCAATGGTGTCCATCCAGGGTGTCGGTCATGTATGGTGAAACGCTGACCTCTAGTGGCGAGGAAAGGTTGTGCACGTTAGGTCATCCCCTCAACATCAACGGTAGTATGATTGATCGTCTATTGCATCATTAGAGAAGTATAACTTTATTAACCAAGTGTTCCCTCTTAGTGAATCACTAATGTGTATTTAAGAACTCATAATAGACTTGCATCTGTCTGGCTATCAACACAACAATGTTGTATCAACTTTGTTGCAAATGCATACTGGCTTTCAAATGTAGGTTGATTTATGATTCCACATAATGTTTTTTTTAAGAGCTTCCACTGAATTCTTATTGCCTAATGTAAAGTGACCCTATCAACTTTTCTATGCAACTTTTATATTGCTATCATATTATTAAATAACACTTTATTATTGTAATTGAGCCAAAATTACATTTTATATAATATTAGTATGCATCTGGGGAACAAATCTCAAGCATATGTGCAGTGTATGAAGTAATATAATGTATGGATGAGATATGATGTCTAAATATGAGTGCAAAAACACTTCCCCTTTTATATCAATGTATATATTTAGTATTAATGTATGACAAGTAGAGCCCTCTCTTTCATACTTTGATGAAAAATGAATGAATACCTCAGGATTCTGGGAAAAATCCAATTCAGATATTTGCATGTTATTCTTTTAAGTGTCTCAATCATATTTTCTGATGTAGTAGAATGTAGTTTGGCTGTGATGAAGAAAAAATACAAATTAGAACAAATTGACAAACGTGCAATGATTTATCACAAGCACTTTCAAGTGCACCCTCACTGCTATAAAATATTGGCATTTCCTTTTTAATACAGATAAAAAGCACAGCTGTTGTTCTCATACATCACCACTAGATAGCAGAAAAGTCATGTTGATGAAATCAAAAGCTGAGGCGTTAAAGGTACACTCGGAGAGAAACATGACCGCAATGTGATATGCGTGCATGTACTGCATATGTCATGGGAGATTCAGCTTCAGTTATTGGGACGAAACACAAGTTGATTAACTCTGCATCAAAATATAATTTGTGGGGATGTGTGTTGTTTAAAATGTTTGGATACTTTTGAAACACCACCGATATCGTTAACGATATTTAAAGAAGACATTTTTCTCAAACTTGAAGAAGAATGCAATAAAGAAATTTCTACCAGATCCGTTTTTTGTTTCTTTTTTCACTAAGCCTAGAAAGTCAACGCTCTCATGTTAATTCCCGTCTTAACAAGCAGCATTGAAGTAGTTTGCTTGTAAAATGCAGTCTAAAATTTCAATTCACCAAAGCATTAGTATGCAAGATAATAAAGCTCATAAAGCATTTGATGCCACACGTCGGTCGTCATAAGTTGTGTGTATTGAAAGCTTGATACTCAGCCCTAATCAATATTTGAGGCAGTGAAAGCATCCTTACTCTGCCCGTCAGTTGATTGCTATACCACACCTTTCTACGCAACATCAATAGTTATCTTAAAGATGCCAAATTCGATATTCAGAGTATTAATATAGCAGCAAACAACTATTTGCTATGTAAAGATATAGTGGAGTATTGTCTACCTGAGCAGAGAACGAAGTCGCTCTCCCTCGGTGTGTGTTGTTATCGGAGCCTCTCCTCGCTTTGTTCACATAGCAGAGTGGGCCTCGCAGGCTTTCAGTGCATGTTAGTGCATGTTAGTGCATGTTAGTGCATGTTAGTGCATGTTAGTGCATGTTAGTGCATGCACCACCGGCCAGCTCATGGTCTCCGCACTGCACTGCACTGCACTGCTCTCATAATGTGGTGACAGGTGATAACGCCATCCCGAACCAGGGGGGCGTCGCCACGTAAGCGTAGCACCCATTCGCCCACCCTCCGGTGCCCCCGCAGGTAAACACCGTGAACTCTAGTTTGCACTGTTAGCTACGAGACGCCGGCTCAGCCGTCGCCACGTTGAGAGGCAACAGAAATGCTCCCAATCTCTTATTAAGCACCTTTTTAAAGTGCTTTGCCATGGAAAAATGTATCACACGGTTAATTCCAAAGTTACCATGTGATGTTTGGATTCTAATTAATACGAACAACCAATCAAAAAAGACAGATGTGTTTGTTTTTTTTTTTTTCAGTGCATGATTTGCAACAGAAAAGTTTACCCAAGAGAAGACATTTTGAATGCCGCCGCCAGCCAACAGAGCCTTGACTGGCATTAGCAATAGGACACGGACGTGAGAGGTGCCACTAAGGGCAGATGGAGCACTAACAAGCCAGCTCCCCTGCTCATGCCTGTCTCTCTTTGAAGCCGAGCTGCATGGCTCTCTGTAGGCCCCTGTGACCCCAAAGTCTGACCTCAACTTGGAAGTTTACACTAGAAGCAAAACCAATCTAGTGTGCTCCACGGAGAAGATGGATGTGGATTAGATGGGAATGTAGCGGGCATGGGTGCGTGTGCTCGTATGTGCGTTCACATTGCATGTGTGTTTGTAAGAGAGACAGAGAGCTCGACAGAGAGACACTGATAAAAAGGTAAAAGAGGCCAATTAGAGACAGAGAGCCCTATTCAGAATGCTCGTGTACTGTAGGAAGTATGTAGTATTTTCAAACTCCAAACATTTCTCAGTGAAACCCCCACGGTGGAAAGAACTGAGCCATATTGTTGCCTGGTGTTATTCCTTCATTTTGTGCTCTGAATCTCCTCGTGTAATGTGGTGGATGGCTCGGCATGCTTGGGAGTCGTGTGTGTGTGTGTGTGTGTGTGTGTGTGTGTGTGTGTGTGTGCGTGTGGCGTTTTTTTTTTTAATTGAAAGTAAACGTCCCGTGATGAGGAGTTTCCAGTGAGAGGTGAGCTTTGAGTAGTTTTGGCGACATGGAGGAGGAACTCAAGACTGAATTGTATCATCACATGTTATGCTGGTGTGTGGGCAGGTAATGAACACGAGAGGGAACCTCGTGTTTGAGGAGGATACAAAGTTATGGATGAGCGTGGCCGCGTGGGGAGTGTTGTGCTTGTATGCATCCTTGTGTCCTCCGTCATGCTTCAGCTTCAGATCTGCAGACACACTCGCACACAAACTTAACGCGAACGATACGGTACACACCCACGCCGCCTCTGAAGCCCTCGCACATGAACGCATACAGACTCTCATCACTCCACTGTATATTATGCACAGAGGTTCCAGTGTGTGGGATTACAGGAGGCGAAACAATCCCAGAACCCCCCCGCTGACGGGGTTTATCAGGGCTGGCGGAGGAGGCCTCTCGCCGGGCGGCCTCAGTCCACGGCCTCTGTTGATCTAGACGTTGTGGACGTTGCGGGCTGTAGACTGTGTTTAGTTGGCTGGATATATATCTTTGTGTTCTGCATGTGTAGGTTGGCACACGTATCCATCAATGTCAAAATCAGAATCAAATTGCTGAGTTTTTTTTTTTTTGTACCGCACTTACACAAGCTTGATCTTGTTAATTGGTGTTGACACACTCAACAAGAGAGAGTGCGAGACTAATAGGCACAGGACCTCATTCATTAGTGCGTACTGTATAAATGATGTGTATAATACCATGGATGGTGGCAACATTGGAATATGAAACATTGTGTATACATACCCTAAAGTACATTCTTTTGTTATGTGTTAGTAACATTTTAACCATCTCTGATAGACTCTTCAGCTCCTGGTATTGAAACAATTGCTCCTTCTCCTGGGGGATAATTGGCCTTTCCTCCTCCGGCTTGTCACATCAAGATGAATGACTTAATTTGGGAAGGCATGTGGCCCTAACCTGCTTAATTAGAACAAATAAATCCACCAGATTGGGTAAAGGTCACCACAGAAGGTAGCCATTACTAGAACTGGCATCTCGCGTCAATGCGATTGATTGGTGCAAAAAGAGACACCACAGATGTACAGTCATTCGCAATACAGCGTGTGTGTGTGTGTGTGTGTGTGTGTGTGTGTCTGTGTCTGTGTGTCTGTGTGTGTGAAAACTGACCCGGGCCGGCTGAGCAACAGCAACTGCTTTGATTCAGTCGCCAGCTTCTCCCCCTGGCCATCAGGTGCCACCGGGCTGCCCCTCTCCAACTGAACCTCCTGTAAACAAGTGAGCCAGCCGTCCCACTGGACTACGTGAAGAGACATCGACTCTTACCCTTCCATCCATCCTCCAGTCTAAACACATAACAGCCCCCCCCCTACCCCACACTCTCTAATGTAACCCATAACTTGGCTCGATCCTGCACGATGCAATTAATCCCGCATAATGATGTCAACTGGTCTTATACTTGCTGATTTACAGTAACTCATAATTGCAACGCCATTTCCTGGAAAGTAGGGCAAAAGTCAGCCAAGCTTTATGTGACTCTAGTGTGCATCCTTGTCTGTTTATTTGTGTCTGTCTGTATATATATGTGAGGTCAGAGAGAGAGAGAGAGAGAGAGAGAGAGAGCGAGAGAGAGAGAGATAGAGAGAGAAGAAGAAGCAGGAAGCATGTGTGAGACACAAATGGGAGCAGAGGGCCCAGCGGAGGGGTACCCCGATAGGCTCCAGAAATCCCCCGAGCAGCACCCAGCGTAGAGGAACAACTATGGCCTTTGTTGGTCACCCCGTGGATCTCACACACAGTTAATATAGACTTTTCCCACTGACTCTGCCAAGAGTCTGAAGTCATTTAATGAAGTGGCGGCTGAGTTTAGAAGGAGCCAGTGTGCTCGCTGCTTGCGCTGACAGAATGGAAAATGTCTGTGTTATGCAGAGAACAGCGAGTGACAAGAGGAGTGTGTTCTGATACTCACCTCTCTGGACACACGCACGCACGCACGCACACACACGCACACACACACACACACACAGGCATACAGACACATATGACAAAGCGAGACACTGCGATTATACCCGTACACATGCCTTTCTCCTAGATCATTATGGCTCATTCTTTCAGGGATACTTCACTGATTCAGACAGGTTTGTAATCAGCTACGATGAGGTCTAACAATACCAATGTCCCCTTCTGAACTCCATCCATTTTCATCCGCTTATCCGGGGTCCTCGCAACTTAAATGTTTAAGTGACATTTGGTCTCTGTTTTGTCTCTGTGTGAATGTGACCGTTTTTGTATACATTAAGTGCGACTCTATGGTAAATAAAATTTCTCAAGGCCTAAACTTGCGAAGCATGCTTGTGGCACTCGGACTTAAACTGCGAAAGCCTAATTGTTTCACAAATTCTTTGTAGTTATCTCTTTGTCTGGTTCATTTATCAGAGCAAAACCTCACCTTTCATGTCCATTTTCACGGCTGTCTATTTATCCACTTCTGCTATTAATGGACAGTATCTCTGTATGTATTAGGTCGCACTTCTATTCAAGTCCCTGTCTTTTCATCTGTCTATGGGCAGATTGCAGTCTGTTTTGGTGTCCTATTGTGCAGCTGTCAGTTATTTTCAAAACACTCGAGTGTCATTTGCTTCAGATTCCATCCCTTTCAATTCACGCTTCTTTTCTATGGCTCCGCTAGCGTACATCTCATTGAGCGTGCATCAGCGGGCAGATTCATTCTTCTCTCCCTCTAAAAGCACATTTCTTTTTCTTTTTCTTTTTTCATAGCAGCCATAAGCCTCCTTTTTAAATCCACGGACAATGTGTTTTTGTCCATCCTCCTCCGTCCTTTTCAGTGGAGAGTGCAGGGATTCTCTCTGACTCTCTCTCGCCCTCACTCGCTCTCTTTCTGAGGGCATCTGGGGGGTGGTGGGGGGGGGTGTGGGGGGACCCCTGAGCGTGGTGCTTCTCTTGAAGCTCAATTGTCCGTCTGTAATGAACCGTGATGAAAGATAACAGGACGAAATGTAATAATTCATGCGGGCCTCGGTGAGGAGCACGTGGCTAGCGGTTGGCCCGGGCCGTGATAGCCTCCTGCTCGGCTCCCAGAACAATGCGGCGGCCCTGCCAGCACCACTCACCCTGCTCCGGTCCAGCAATCTTGTTCCTCTGTCCTCTCGCTGTCCCCTCGCTGCTATTCAGAATCACTTAACGCTGGGAGGCTGTCTGTGATCCCCGGCATGCCAGAGCATCTCTTCGGGAAACAAGGCAAACTGTCTCCTTGGACCCACTGTCTTCTTGGAATTCCTTCATTCTTCCCCCCCCCCTCGCCTCTTGTTTTATATGTTTGGGCTGTCTTGTCAGGCTTTTGACATGGAGTTGAGTTTGTCAGATAAAGGTGCACAATAAATACCTCCTGTCAACTCCTGTCACCGTATAATGTTCCTCCTCTTTTGTCAATTGTCCTAATTGTATTTCTTTGCGCGGCAATTTCATGATGGTTCCGAGAACACAGCACTTTATTTATCCAGGAAAAGTTGGAACAACACGCTCAACTCTTTAACGGCAATGTCCTGTTTCATATTCGGGCCACACCATGCAACTTGGAGCTGTGCAGCCTTCTACTTTTGGACACTGAGCTACTTTAACAGGAATATTTGTGGATTCAGTGTCTTGCTCAAGGGCACATGGACAAAAGTTTTGTCATTCACTTCCCCCGACCACATTTCTCCAGCTGCTCTAGAGATGTGAAATAACATGTCTCCTCTCTCACTTCTGTCCCAGTTTCATGGCACTATGGCCCTGATTAATGCTCTACATCTATTTGGGAGCTACTGTTTGCTTGCAACATTGGCAATCAAGGCATTTAAGAAATGTTAAGAATTTACTTCTTTGACAAGAGTTTGAGACAGCCTGTGACCTTCCCACTCTGCCCCCTTATTCAGTAACTTTCCCAAGGGAAGACTTAGAATGGAAAGCAGTGAGACCCAGACTATTCAGTGTACTAGTATTACCACAGGAGAGCATGTACCTGATTTTAATTTAAGTGCACTTTAAAGGCTGCTTGTCTGGTTTTAGGTTGTGCTGCTCCATGACAAATTGTGTGATGTGGATGTCGGTGGTTGAAGATGGCAGTGGAGACGAAGAGGGTGAGGAGAACGAACAGAGACTCGATTGATGCTCCGGACCGGCAGCTTGTGTGTGTGTGTGTGTGTGTGTGTGTGTGTGTGTGTGTGTGTGTGTGTGTGTGTGTGTGTGTGTGTGTGTGTGTGTGTGTGTGTGTGTGTGTGTTGTGTGTGTGTGTGTGTGTGTGTGTGTGTGTGTGTGTGTGTGTATTCCAATGTATAAGCGCCTGTGTGTGTGTGTGTGTGTGGCCTTCTTAAATATTCCCGTGCTAGTTTTCATGAGAAAAAGACAATAGTGCGATGGAAAACACATCTTTCCCATTAGTTAATGCTCAATCACACACACCTCAGCTCCTCTCTCAGTTGTGCCAATCATGGTGCTCAGTGCTAACCAAAATAAGTAATAACTACTCCATTTTTGCCATGGTAACACACATGTGCATCAGATACAGGGGCAAATCCATGTGAGTGGAAGTCGGATGTGTCCTTGTTGGTACGCTTCCTTCACTTGAGCTTCATTAATATTTGCCACGTGCGACATTTGTTGCAAGGGTGTCATCCATGGGTTAAATCCGTGGTGAACTAATGAGCAAAACCTACTATTTAGATATATATACGGTGGGATTCTCCCTAAGCCCTTCCCGTCAAGCATAAATCCAGTTGTAGGTTGACATAGACGCGATTCATTTTTAGAGGGTTATAGAACTTGATAGAGGTTAACATGAATTTGAGTGTCTGACCAGTAACGCTCATCAACCTGAGGTCCAGATTTGTTTTACAATTAATCATGTCCGAGTTTAATATTCCACTAGGCAAAATGGGAAAACACAAAAATCCACTCAACTTTCCCCAGGGTCCAATTTGAGTCTTATTACATAGTTTAAAGTCTCAAAAATCCCAGGCTTGGCTAATAACAACCTCAGGTTTGGTGGACAATAACATTATTAAAGTGGAAGTCCAAACCAGCCCACGAACTATAATATAAGTATTGTGTTGTTCACTGTTTACTGTATGCCACAGAGTGAGAGCTGCCAACTTGGTCCTTGTGGATGTTGCGGTTATTTATTCAGATACTCTGATAACACACAGCAAGCTTTCCCTGCAAGGCTAGCTGCCATGCAAGAGTTAGTAGCAGGGTCAATGCCAAGGGCATAGATCATTTTCACTGTGTGTGTGTGTGTGTGTGTGTGTGTGTGTGTGTGTGTGTGTGTGTGTGTGTGTGTGTGTGTGTGTGTGTGTGTGTGTGTGTGTGTGTGTGTGTGTGTGTGTGTGTGTCACTGTGCACATGTGCGCGTGTGTGGTCTCAACTTTTCACGGAGCTCCATCTTAGCTTGAAAGTTGTGTTGACTAACGCAACACGACCTTGAACACAACACACCCTTTTCGAGGGATGGACAGAGAATGAAGACGGATAAAAAACGAGTGAAAGAGAGTCTTACTGTAAGCGTGCGTCGAGTGTGCCAGTTCACCAGTTTGGTGGTCTTCCTCTGAAGGTTGTTAATTAGTGCAGAATGTAGACTACAGTTCTACTGCCAGCAATGATGAAAAGAGGAAAGGGAGAGAGAGAGAGAGAGGGAGAGAGGGAAAGCTGTATAGCTGCCAAGAAAGAGGAATTTGTGATAGGTCGAGAGTGGTTCCAAATGCTGGAGCAAAGCATGGAGACTCCCTGAGTTTCTGCCTCCTGACCCATGTGTTAGCTGCAGAGTCAGACAGCAACTGTAGACAAGAGGAGTAGACGCAGTGAGACATGGCAGCATTCAGACCGCTTCAATTTCAGGTCTGCACTTCAACCGCGGGGAATACCTGCGAGTTGTCCTCCAAAACAATGGCGACGCTGCTCAATGTGCACTCTTGTTCTTTGGTGGTTCCTTTTTTTGTGTTGTCGAAGAATAAAGGCGTGTCGGTGGATGTTCAAAGGGTCTTAAATCCCTCTAAAGGTATCGCCCGACAGGTGTTGCTCCGTGAATGGCTTTAGGTCGAAGCAGGTGCCCGATCAATGTGGCTCCATTCAAGCCGTTCACACGTGACAACACGTGCAGCGTTCACACGAGCTTGCCGAATTGTTGCACTGCAACTCTTAGAAATAACCTCAGAGCAGCACAAAAGGGCAACCAACATCCCAGTC
>JACSYO010000740.1:2177500-2192500 GCA_016806645.1 Ophiodon elongatus
GATTTATATTTTGCCATATTTGCCTTTGCGCTGGTCCCACTTAATTTCTCTCAAGTTAGGACACAGTATGCCAGCGGACAGTGGGTTTTAGAAGCATTAGAGAAAATACCACAGAGACAGTTTAAGGCTTATGTCTCGCGGGCATTGTAGTCAGCGCTGGATTGTCATTTTATGCCTTCATCTCTGGAGTCAGTTTGAGGTCACCAAATGGCTTTATGGACTCATAATTGACTCATTGTATGGATTTGGGAAACTCAAGTGACATTTGGTGGTGTTTCATCTGACGCAGGATAGGTTGTCTTTCTTTTTGTCGGCCCTGACGGGAAAATGGGAAGAAATTTAAAATGTGGTTCTGGTGCCACTTGTCTTTGTCGGTCAATCCGTCTACCGTGAGATGCCGTTTCATCTGCGCTCTTTTTAGACAGACTCACAGCAGATGCCTTCATTAGTGTGCAACTTTAACATACTCTTGTCAGATAATTGTTGGATCTGTCATACTGCGAAAGGTTTGGCAGGAAAAGCGAGTTAATCAAAACAGAATTGGCCATATTTTCACTCTTTCCTCACATCCGTCTTCCCTTGTGTCTGGCCATACATCGCACCATATTTAGGCGTATTAAATACGTGCGATGATGTGACTCTCAGGCTAACTGCAGGCCTGACAGGCACAAAGTAGTCAGAATTGTCTTTTCCTCTCTAAGTTCCTTTTCTTCTCCATTTCTCTAACTTCTTTCATACTCTCTCCAACAAAGCTCCGATAAAGAGTGCCGTATCCCATCAGAATTCTGAACTAAGTCCCGATGAACACGCAGCAACAAGCTACTATTGCAGCCATGTCTTCCACTTTCAAGTGACCGACCGCACTGCTTTGACTGTCGGTGTTTGTTCTCTCCATTCCCACAGAAGGAAGCTTCCCCTTTCTTTTTTTCGATCCCCGCTGCAGAGGGGACTTGTGTGAGATTGCTCTCTTTGTGTAACTAGTGTGTGCAATAATAAGCTAAGGAAATGAGTGCTATTGCCTCACTTAATGTTAACATTATACATACATCAGGAGGTAGATTGCTGCCGGCTCAGGTTTCAGAGCGCAGGCCGTCACAAGCAGTAGTTTATGGGAGAGATGAATGAACTGTTTCCATACCATCATGTCAATCAAACCACAGTTTGACCCCGGTCTAAATGAATATGTCTTTTCATTCCGCGTAGTGGAAATTGTCTCAGTGATTTCCTTGACTGAACACATACAGAAACAGTCTGCGAAGGGAATCGCAGGAGTACACTGTAAGGTCACGTTTGACCTGCTAGAAAATACAAGTTTAGCAGCCGCAGCTCTGTCTCTCTTTTATGGCAAGAAAGGATCCTCGAGCTTCCATTTCGAATGAGCAGTACAAATTCCAAGAAAGTTGTCCAGCGTGATGACCAGATACCACTGTATTCCAAACCTCTGACGCACATCAAGAAGCCCCACGCAAAACCCCTTCTAAAGAAGAATTGCAGTGCTCAGTGTTGACATTTTTGTCCTGCTTAGAATATGGTGTTGGTGTGAGTAAGGTCCCACGTCAAGTTGCATTTCCTTAAGAGGGATTTTGCTGTGTCTTTCAAAAGAGACACTTTATTTAAGCACACTGCAGATGCAAGGTTGTGATTGGTGGACCTCTGTGAGACATTCAGGGAAGTTAAAACAGCAGCAAACGCACAACTCATTAACACAGTCGATAATCATGGATTCATGAAATGTGGTCATCTAGAATCAATAGTATACAGCCATGAAGTTTCGAATGCACTGCGGAGAAGTCTGCATAGATGCACGCTCGTGCGGCCGCTTGCACACGCACTGCAGTCTCCTGGAAGCTGCTGAGAGACCTCAAATGCACTAGTTGCTGCAGCTGGGGCTGTTGAGCTGGCTGGCTGACTGAATAGCTGGCTGGCTGGTCCACTGCTGTGATCTGGGCCAAAAGAGGAACTCCAGGACTCATCTTTTGTGTCCTCATCCAGCACATACCTCACATGCTTGCACCCTAGAAAGGAAAAGCCCCGCATTTACTAGTCTTGCCGAATCTTCACCAGATTATTTCTCTTGCCTTCTTTCTTTGTTTTATTTCTCTCTTTCACTTTCTCTCCCTCCTGTTTCTCTCCGCTTAACTGTGGTAAAGAAAAGCCTCTGTCACATGCCCAATTCCAGATGTTTAAGTTGCTCTGGAGGGAAGAGGCGAACCATTGTATAATTACAAATGTACACAATTAAGATCCGGTTTTAAGACCGGCTCTAATCTTAGTTGGATGCCTCTCTTGGCCGCCCAGAGACTGAGCTTCATGTTGTTGTGCGGAGCGAGTGCATGGTCGACTGCGTGGCGCCCTCAAACGGAAACTCCTGTGAAATAATCCAGTCTTCTCTTTTAAAAGGGGATGTTTTACTCTGCTGTTTTGGAATTTTTTGCACTTCACAATCAATGAGGTCTCCCGAGCTCACACCCCCATTAGGAATGCTGTGTGTTTGTGTGTGAGCAACGTCAAATATGCTCGCGTATATTTCCATGTGCTCATTTGCGTGTTTTCGTGTGGTGGGGTGCATCTTTATGCGTATATGTGTCAGAAAAAGCTCCAGCAAATTCATATGTATCTCATTAATGCAGACGACAACACCCCCACAGCGTGGAAAAAAAACAAACGGCAATAAAAAACAAGTACCAATAGAATTACATTGAAATTCTTGAGTGGTGCCATTCCTCAAATGAACAACAGAACCCGTTCATGGGACCTCGACGTCATTTGGTTACATTGAATTTATGGTGGTTTACATTAAATGTTTGCTTTGAGTTTGTTGTATGGACGACGTTTTTCCATCGCAGCTATTAATTGTTGGTCTTCTATAAACTTGAGTGCAGACGTAGCTGCTTAAAATCCCTTTCCATTGCCTGCATTGTGCCTGTTCTCTGCAATATCTGAGCCGCCTCTCCCAGCATCATGTGTGGTGGCCTGCAACTAGCTCGCATGAGCACCCACACGTTCATCCATGTTCACGCTCCGGGAAATTGGAGGCTTGCTGCTGCGCTGCCGAGTTAAGCTTCATTTTAACTTGATACCTTCCTTGAACTCTGCTGAAACCATATATGATATCCCCTTTCTCCTCTCTGTGTGCTGAGCTTCAGCAGCTCGGAGCTTTCTCCCGTTTACAGTTGTCGAAAATAGTTTGTCTCCTTTCATCCTCCTCCCTTTTAAGTCACACTTCTCTGACACCAAAGACGAGATGGAAGCCACAAGTGTTCTCTCCCTGTAATTTTCCATGTCTCCCTAAGCACAGAGCATGAGCAGATGGAGATGTAGCTCTCTGTCCACATGTGTGAACGCACACGTAAGTCTGTGTGCGTTGCAAAATTAATGCATACAATAGCTTTCTGAATCTCTACTCTCGATTTTCCTCAATTCCTTTTTGGTGATGTACCCTACGTGTCATCGTGCGATGTTGCAACGACTCTTCACTGAAATCTCAGAGCCTGAAATGAACTCGATCACTGACTGCAATTCTTCACCCTCACCCCTCTACCATACATGTCCCCCATCTGTCCCCACCCATCCCGTCCTGTCCAGCGTTGGTCAGGGGGACCTGGCAGGTGATTCCTGTGTCAGAAACATTTCCTGACCCCCTTCTATCCAGCCTCCCACCACACACACACGCGTGCGCGCGCACACACACACACGCAAACCCTCCACCCCCCCACCCCCCCCAGACATCCCTGTCTTGTCCCAGCTAGCTAGCGGCTGCAGAGCGAGGGAACAGGAGGCCCCACCACTGGGCCAGCTGTTCCAGACCCACTCGCCGCCCTGGGCCCCACATTCCCTCATTCAAGGGAGCTTTGTAGTTCTGACATCTTGGAACAGTTGAGCAGCTCAGCTTCTAATGCTGCTGTAATGGTGAGAGAGAGCGAGGGAGAGACAGAGAGGGAGGGAGGGAGGGGAGGAAAAAAGAATGAGACAGGCTTTATGTGTGCTTGCTTGTTACGCTCAATCTCGCCACTCCTCCCTCCCTCTATCCCTACAGCCCCCTCATCTTGAATCCCTTTACTGTACTTTTACCAAGCAGCTACGCTTGGGTGTTTTGGTTACATCCCATGCCCATCTAGACTCCACTACAGAGCATTTTATGCCGTACTGTGTCTGTACCATATTGTCTTGACAGTTTTGCAGCGTAATAATCTTTCATTTTCCATACAGTACATCGTAATGTTCCATACAGTCTTGTATCTGTTAGCTGCAGCCTGTTCCTAACCGAGACAGTCTAAGCCACACTGTGGTGTACTGTGTTTGTACCAGGCACCTACTGTATTTGTAGGAGTCTGCTAGACTCCTGGTTAGATCATAGTTGACTGCACTGTGCCGCACTGTACTTTGCTGTGTAGCTGGTGTGTTGCCAGCGGTGGCATCCTGAACCTGTGCAGTAAGTGTCTCGTGAACTGTGAGGATGTCAGCTGTTTGGGACGTTAGCTAGGATGCACGGGTGTTGCAGCGGATCACAAAACTCCCTGTTCGGATCCTAGCATGCTTCTGAGTCACGGATCGGATTGGCAGAAAAGAAAACAAGCAAATATAACTTTTTGAGATGCCCCGATCCCATTTTCTTTTGCTGCCGATTTCAAATTGCAGATTGTTAATGAGCCAGATTGGCCAATACAGATTGTTTTTGTTGCTGTTTTGTGATAGCACCTGGTTTACAAGGCTCCAGACAATTTCTTTTCACTACCTTTTCACTCCGACAAGAAGAGATGCCTCTGGATCAAACAGAAAGCAAGATCACAGTAATCAGTTCGATTTTATTTGTGAGGAAAACAAAGAGGTGTTCCCTGCAGCTGGTTTCATGCCGCTGAGATGTGTTCATCTCATGTACATTGAGAGTGTTATCTTCCTTAACTGCCGCCTAAAGTCTGCTGCTGAATCAATAATGACTTTCTCCTTCATGTTTTAAGCCGTCGGATCGGCATTAAGTTCAGAATCATTACTGAGTGCCAATGCTTTAAGCCAGTCAAGAAAAGCGTGCGCTCATCTTTGTTTTGGCACACGACGCCTTTTACCTGCCAACAGCGTGCTGCTGTTGTTTGCTCTTAAATGGTTTCTGCTTGTTCGTTTGGTATGCCTTTTATTCCCAGAGCTATCTGATGTCACAACTTATAATATGGATGATTGGCATAGTTCCCGTGGTGCTACGTTTTAGCTCGCTGAACTCCAGGACTTTTGCCAGCCTTGCACTTTACGTGGCCTCATTTCTCCTCAATGACATGCCATTCAGGAAAGGCCAGTTTTATGGGGTAATCAAGAAGGTTTATCTGAGGTTATGGAATTGTAGATCTCAAGACCAGACTAATTGCTCTCTCCACTCCCTTGTCACAGTGGAAGGGCTATTTGCTCAGGCCACTTATCCGCTGCAATCAGTTCAAGTCACTTTTGCTCCACAAAAAACTTCATGGGAAACTCGGTCTGATCAGGTGCCAAGAGAGGTTGAAACAACCCACCCCAAAACGGTGCGGTGCTCACATGTCTGTATTTGTGTATCTATGCATGAGTACATGTGTTTTCCTGTCTTTCATGGCGGCAACGACGTGTGCCTCAAAATCATAAGGCTACTCAAAATTCAGAAAATCTTGATTTGCAACAAACGAACTGGGCTCATAGCTTGCAGGAACCCTCTGGTCAATGACATGCAGACCTTTTAAATTCCTCCGAGTGCAACTCCCTCAATAGTCGCACTGATGGAGCTTTCCTACGCAGATAATGCATATTTTGCTCTCTCATTCCACTGTCCTGCAGATGCTTTACACACATACAATGAATATCCTCTTGTTTGAATTTCGTAAGCCGCAGAAAAAGAGTGTCTGTATATGAGAGAAACAGAAGTATGAATAGAAAAAAGGACCAAGCGTGTAAGAGCTTTTCTTACATGTAGTACCTCCTGATGACCTTAAGATGGAACTGCTGCATTCATTTTAATGCTTTCCTTAGTGAGAGTGTCTACATGCCATAATGAGTATACTGGTTTATACAGTCAGTAGTGTGAGGATAAAATCCCCATATGTACATGCCTTGATACATACAAAATGAATGAATAAATGGGATTACCCCAAGGCTTGAAAAATGTGATCTAAAATGTGTCATATTATAGCGCCAACTGATTTAAACTAGAAAACAGTGACAGCACAGTTCCACCATGACATGCTCAGGGGCTTTCAGGGAATCACATGTGTACAAAAGGCTTATAGTGACTTTATAAAGAGACGTAATCATGCACTAAATCATGATGCCTCAAATTCAGAAATATTACCTGGTGATCCTAATCTTGAGTTTCACTTCACGTCCCAATCCTAACAGTATTTTCAGTCCTGAACCCAACCTGTTTCTATCTTTAAACCTAATATTAACTCCAATCCACACAATAATATCTTTGGACAGCTTATCATATCATCAGGAGACTCACCAAAAACAAATTGAGGGTTGTAAAGGGGCATTCCACAATTTTTACACAAAGTTCAGTTTACTTGTCATGAGAAGTAAACTCAGCCTCTGAAAACAGTTTGTCTACTGTGGCTGTGAAGGAGCTTTCCACTGCCTTTTTAAAAGAATAACCCTGATGATGTCATCAAGGTAATCCTTGTTTAGGCAGGAGACTCATTTATTTTAACAGGAAGCCCACGTTACAAACTGGAGGTGTGGAGTTTGAAAGTTGTGAGCATTTAGGAGGCATTTGGGAGTCTAATGGCACGTGCTATCCAGTTTCATTAAGGGAAATGTAGAATTCCACACTCGAGCCTAAAAGTGAGAATAGCTTCTGCTACTTGTTTTTAACAAATACATTTTTTTTATCTCAGCCCACCAACTTTATGGAAGTGCAATACTAAATCATTGGACTACCCCTGACTCTAAATTCACCGTAAGTGTGAATGTGAGCGTGAATGGTTGTCTGTCTCTATATGTGCCGTGCGATGAACTGCAACCTGTCCAGGGTGAACCCTGCCTTCGCCCAATGTCAGCTGGGATCGGCTCCAGCGCCCCCGTGACCCTAAATAGGATAAGCAGTTTGGATAATGGAATGGAATGGACTACCCCTTAAATGAGACATAAAAGCCAGTTGCATGCATAAAAAAAAAAATGACAATATATACTTCAATAGTACTTAGTGTTTCAAACATGTTACAATATATGAAACATCAGCAGTTAAATAATGTTTATGTCACATGATTTCTGAATCATGAGCCAGCATAATAAATGACTGAGGATTTAAGCATTAGTTTAGATGAAACTGTATATACTGTTGATAAAAATGTATTGACATCATTGATGAATATACGAGTCATCTCACCGGCTCAACCAGCCATTTTTGAGATGCTGTGATGCTGCTACCCTCCTCAGTGTCTTTACTGTTTTACTAAGTGGAGTAAAACGCTGGCAACCTATTAGTGATGTACTCCCTCCATTGAGACCAATTATCTCCACACACTGTGGCAGGTGTAAAAGCACAAAGAGTGAGCTCATAAACGCTGGGGCAATTTAACTGTCCAAACATAATTGATTTTCTTTTAATATTCACCATGATCGACTGAAGCCAAACACAATACATACATCTTAAATTCCACCATATGGCACGAAAGCTCAACCACCTGTGCTGCTTCTGAGTAATTTTTTTGATTGTGTTATTGCTCGTGGTGATTATGATGACACAAAGGAAGAACATAGCGTCAAACTTATGTTGTGAATACAATGCACAGAATAGAGTGTTTACATTTGACATATGTATGTATAGAATTTCACAACAAAAGCTATGTTTGAGCAGTTGGGTGTTGTTTTTTATATGTTTTTGTATTGGTGCAAAAAGAAAACAGGGGACAAGTTCTCCAGAAAAGATTAAGGAAACAAGTTGGCGTACAGAGCTTGACATGATACATATACAAACAAAACAAAACAAAAAAAGGATGACATAATAGTCCTAATAATTCTAATAATATAATCTTAAATAATGACAAATAAAAAGATAACAATGTTAATTATTATCAATAACTATTATACAATATTATAAATATAATAAATAAATATGATAACCAACTATGTGGTAATAATAAGGAATAAACTAAATATAAATAAATAATGAGTGGTTAGATACATGTCAGTTATTGTGGTAAGGAGGGTCCTGACTGGGCTATGGGAAGATTGTTACTGGGGTGAGGACCTGTCCATGTTTGTTTGTATGTACAATGATTTTGTGTTTTAACAGCTAGATGAGTAATATTCACGAATGGGGCCCGACAATTGTGAAATGAAATGTTTTTTTAATTACCACTTATCTTTTTGTTGAAATGTACTCGGATAGAATAATGTGTCACTGGTATGTTGAGAGGTTATTTCTGTTTTAGCGATATTTTTTGTTTCTTTCCATTGTTAGGGGGACTATAATGGGTTGTTTATGTCAGTGGTGGTTCAACTGAGAAAAGGTCCCCTAAAAGACCTACAGAAGGGGGACTGGAATGCCACGATCTACAGTTGAGGATATATTTATGTGTAATGTTTGTACAGAATGTTTGATTGATGCAGTGCCAGGTGGCATAACAATACGCATCTGTTGTGTTTAATGTGCAGTACGTGTTGTTGTAGGTGTTGTTGTCGGTGAGTCCCATTTTCTGTTGTTTATATTGTGTGAAGAGAACTCTGTGCAGAATTTGTAATGACTAAGTTACAGTTTGGAGATATGTGTCATTGAAAAGATTTAATTATATATGCACATCCAGGAATTGCTATTGATGCTGACAGCAAGGTCTTTTTCCCAGTATTGGACCACTTGTGCAAGAGTTTTGTCTGTTGTTATTATTACTAAGTTTGTACAATATCGAGAAGCGTTTTTGTGACTGGCTATGAGTTTGAGTTGGTTGGACAATGGAGGTGGTTGCAGAATGTCTTTGGATGTGCTCTTTTTTTTCTTCCTTTTAAACAGTGCTTAAGTTGTAAATATTGCAAGAAGCTGGTACTACCAATGTTGTATTTCTATATTAGTGTTTTGTAAGGAATGGCTTAGCCTTGATAAAGTAAGTGTTACAGATGTGTAATTCCTGCTCTTTTCCATGAATTAAATGCAAATGGTTTATTTTAATCTCAAAGTCTGTGTTGTGCCAGATTGGGTTGAGTTTATTTGTCGGTATGAGAGGTCCAGTTAGTTGGTTGAATTTCCACCAAGCAGTCAGAGCCACAGCTACTAATGGATTTTTTAAATAATAATGTTTTTAATTGACTGGCTAATATGATTTGTAAGGTGGTTGAATCTGAAATTTGGGCCGACTAGGGCTCCATGGGCTTTAGATTTTTGCAGAATATTTTTGATAAGGATAATTTGATTAGTAGTTTCTAATGTCACCGGTAGAATTTTGTTCCTCATTATTTGATTTCAGTGAGCAATGAAATCAAATGCACAAAGAGAATATTAGTTTCCAAAAGTGTTTATACAATTCAACTGGGTAGCCATCATAACCAGGTGATTTATTGTTGGACAAGAGTGCTTTCCCGAGTTCCTCTGAGGTTGTGGGTCGGTCAAAAATGGTGGCCTGTTCTTTGGGTAATTCGGGAAATTCAATGCTACCAAAGAAGGAATTGATGTTGGAAATAGTCTATATATGAGCTGAACGATAGAGAGTCGTTCAGTTCAATGAAAGATGTCCACTCCATGGAGAGGAAATTCTGGGGATGTTGTGTGTACTAGTTTGATGCTGACTGGGCCATGGTCTTGGATAATTATTGGATGAATTTCAAAGTTATTTTGGGATATAACGGAATTGCTTACTAAAAATAGTAGTAGAAATATTCTTTGTTTAAAGGGTTCCTTTATCGCCAAACAATCGCTAATCCTAGATCTTCCCTAAAGGGCGAGTTTTGAATGAGGGGCTTGGCATAAAAAAGGTATTTCAACCGCAGAGATGACAGAGACATCACATTTTAATTTCTTTTCTTTTCTAGACAAGCCCAGACATGTCCATGTTTTCATGGGTGTAAAACCTGATCTATGGTCATGGATGGATCAGTTTCCAGCTCAGAAGCTTAATGAATATGCATCCTGGAGCTCTGGAGGTTTTCAGGGGCTGGGTATTTTCTTTGAGGCCCACAGGTGTGCAACCATCTGGGGTATAACCGTTGAACCAGTCTTCCTTGAAAGATAGTCTTCTCTCTGCCAGCCAAACCAACAATTCACTTTGATACAGTCACAACTTGTGGACTCAAGGCCTAGTCATCCAAGTCCTTCTGTAGCCAGCATTAATTAACTGTGTGCATGTGTGTATGACCTGCCCAACAGATAGAAGGATAATTGAGGATGAGTCATGTAAAAGTGTGTGTTTGCATGTGCTTGAAAGACCCATTGTATGGGTGGTTTTATGTAAAACTTAATTTCCATGTTTACATTTTTGTTTGTACGGTCGTTGGTAGGCAGAAGTGAACAAATGTGTGGGCAGTTTCCTTGACTTAAACCACATATTTCACTAGAACACCACATGGTCAATTGCTAACTTTGTTTTGTGTATCAAAGTTTTTATTTAGGTCACCGTGCTATTTGCACTCAAGCCTCAGTTGTGACAATTATCATCATCACAGTATCCTTAATTAATGTTGTCATTCATAGCGTAATGCTTTTCAAAGATTATCTGCAGTGCAATACTTGTGACGATTTTCAAAGCATGCACAGATATAATACCTTGCAGTTATGCCGAATAATGACATCTGTTACCAGTAATTCTCGCCCTCATGGTTGTCATAGTACATATAACTTAAATGTTTGAGCATGTTGTGTGTGAGAGGCACCAAAGTAACCGTTGTCAAGCTACCAAAAGGCAGAATGGAAACGCAGTGACGCAGTGAAGACTACATGCACGTCCTTTTCTTGGTATTCATTTTTTGGAGGATTTCTAGGAATATGAGGAAACTGGTGTTTTTGGTTGGTGTTTTCTATTTCCTGTTTAGCTTGACATAACTCATAACCATACACAATTGTTGTTGCCACTCCTTTTATAATGGTTGTCATGAGTTTAGGTTCGGTGTTGAAGATTGCTAGTTTAAATGGACAGTTCAACCCTAAATCAAAAGTATATATTTTTCCTCCTACCCTTAGTATTTATCAATCTCGACTGTTTTGGTGCGAGTTGCCTAGATTTGGATATATTGGCCATAGAAATGTCTGCCTTCTTTCCAATATAATGGGACTTTATGACACTCAGCTTGTGGTGCCTAAATAATCCCAAAACTACTAAAGATAATGATAATAATAACACTAATAAATATGAAAAAAATGTATCTAAAAATAATAATAATAAAAGATACATTTGAAAAACTCCTCAGCAATGTCTCTTTCCAGAAATCATGATCTGGTTACTCAAGATAATCCACAGCCCTTGTTGTGAGTAGTTTCATGTAGGAACTATGGTTGAAAGAAAATAGTTCTTGTTTAACTTACTTCTAAATTAACATTTTAGATGTGAGTTAAAATGTTGCTTTTTAGTGGTGAACCTTTTATCTTTGATCAGAAAATCACACAGCATGTGTGTTAGGGATGGCTACTGACAATAATTTGGCAATTCAATATTTACCATGATACAGGTATCTGTATCTAATTTTAGAAAAACTATCGTAATGTAAAGAACACACCACCATATGCATTAAATCTGAGTAAAACATTTTGTATGCAATCAGGACAGTGGGATCTGCATTTGCATTTAACACAGTCCCTTTAACATCCAACATCATAGCAAAAATGTTTGTGCAATCTAAGCCACTTACACCCCTAATGTGTTTGTTGTGTGTCAATAAATCAAAAATATACTCACCACTTTGCCTTTATGCGAGGGAGAAAAAGCTGACCCAAACTGAAAAGCTCACAAATGCTCTTGGAAGCTTCACCAGCCGGTTGAAACCACAATTAACAGAATCTCCAAAATCTGGAAGATTTTTCACAAATTTGATCTGGACTGCAGTGTGGGCCGAGGGGTTTGAGGAAAACAAGTTATAGACCTCTCCTTCTTGTATTGTATTTCTATTATATATTGGTAACAATGTGCTTTTGCAAGGTCAACACCTTTTTAATAACAGTGAACAGGAGGCCTCCGCTTGAGTTAGTGACTGAGGGTTTGAGCTTTTGGGCACCATCACAAGTACTGAAGCGTGGCCACAGGATACAGGTATTCATACGAGTATTATCTCCTTGGCTCAGGCCACCATAACAGCTCAATACCAAATGACTGGGGGCTTTTGACAAATCAATGGGTCAGTTTTTTTGCAAATGAAACATGAATTGGTGGTTCTATCAGATATGCCCATCTTTGGCAGTTAGATTATTGCCGGGAAGGATATCAGTGAGAATATTTCATAAGAGACTGTTTCATTAGATATATTGCTACATATCGAAACAACACACAAAACAAACTGAACAGAGGAAATGATTTGGAAATAGTGTGTTCAAGTTTCCTGTTGGACACAAAATGTAGGATATCACTTCACTGAAGATGAATCTTTAGAGTAACAATTGTTGCTGACTAAACAAGAACAGATCCTAGAAATATTAAACTTACAGGAGATATCCCTGCAAGCCTAAGGTGCTTGGAATGAGATGCAATTATTATTTATCTACGATGGTGGAACAAGTATTCAGATCTTTTACAAATATCAATATTATAAAAAATACACAGTTAGAAGTAAAAGACTTTCATTCAAAATCATACTCAATTATTCGCATCATCATATACATAAAGTATCAAAAGTAAAAGTATTCATTTTGCAGAATGCCCATATGATATGATATTGTTATTGTTAACATTTTAGTCAACATGATGCCAGAATAAACAGGGCAGGATTTTCCCTATAATTATACGATTTAGGCATTACGCAGGCATCGCACATTTTTGTTAGTAGAGCATGTTTTGGTTCTGTGGTTATATTTTCTTAATGTTTTATTTATTTAGGATATTTTCATATTTTTTCACATTCCAATTCAAATGTCTGCATATCTTTTAAGGGTTTAAAAGTATATTGCTCTTTCAAAGGGTTTACTTGCATTACTATGCTATAATATTATCATTATATCAGACTATAAAATGGTCTTAAAATAACAATATTTGTTATCGCAAATATTTCCGGGACAATATATCATCCATCAAAAGTAGTTATCGTGACAGGCCAGCTGCTGGGTAGCTTAACTTCATAATTGCTCTGTTGATTTATATTTTGTATTAATAATCTAAATCTGCAAAGTAACTAAATTGATCAAATACATGAGAGATAAAAAAGCTAAATATGTATATTTACATAAACATTAAGTACCTCAAAACTGTACTTAGTTATAGTACTTGAGTATATTTACATTCCACCGTTATATATCTGTATATGTTCGTTTATAGAGAATCTGTGTCTGTTTTTGCACTTTTATAAATTCAAAATACTCACATCCACCAATCCACCTGGACAGAGACCACCTATTGTGTGTTCATTTCCACATGATTTGATTTCAGGATAACATTCATCCAAGAATGTGACTCAGAAATAAGACACCTTGACGAGCCATTGTGTATGGTGTAATGACGGTGAGCAGGAGGCCTCAGGTTGAGCAGGCGACTGAAGGTTTGAAGTGTGTAGACAGTAGACCTGGTGGAATAAGACAGGAATAAGAGAGGGGAAACGGGGGTTTTCTTCCTTTTGACAGCATCATTGGTATATTTGTAAAAGTGGACTCTGTAATATTAATCACAAATAATAAAACTTGCAGATGCATCGATGATTATATTCATGACCTATTATGAGCGTAAAGGCCTGGGGAAATGCTCGTAAAGAGTAATGCAACCAAGCCAGGCGGTGTACTATGTACTCGCTTTGACTTTTGAGAAAAGGTGGTCCGGCATGCAATATTGCCGACTGAACCTTTAATTAGTTGGATCTTCAGTGAGTCTTGGAATGAGAGCAGACACTCTGAGACTCTTTAATCCTACCTTGTCAGTCAAGGGGCCTTACCAAACCAGTCATTAGCAGTATTTCACTCTCTACTGCAAACAGGGCTTGGGGGAAGTTGAAAAGACAAGTCCCGTGAATCAGCTGCATCTAAAAGTCAAGAAATTATCTTGTCATTTACAATAAAGCCAGTGTAATTCTTTGAATAACCAACATGGTAGACATAACACATCCATCAGACACTTAGTAGCTACTGACAGTTTCAGTGTTGCAGTTCAGGCGAGGCTGTAGGGAAGATTATTGGAAGCGAGGCTGGCTTAATATGTAGTGAATAACTGATCTATGACTGGAGAGAGAGAATGTGGGGAAAGAGTGATGTGCTACACAAATTATTTGTTACCGTGGTGATATCGGAGTGATGCATCGTTACAGCCTACTTGTATTCTTGGCAGTGTGGTTAATGACATACGGGTGTTCACACTAAGCTGTATGTAGCTGGCTGGAAGTGAAGTCTGAAAACATTTGTCACTGTGAAGTGAATATTATTACAACGGTCCAAGATGTTCAAGTTATGAACAAGCTACTGAACTTTTTTTTTCTCCAGAAGAATTATTAAACATATGGCTTCACATCTTTGTTACCTAATTTGTCTCCTCTTGCCTCTTTTTAAAAAAAATTGACAGATATGAGTTTTTGAAATTAGTGGAAAGAAAAATGGAAGAAAATTGGTCCAAAGCGGTGTGTGGTCGTCCTGTGACAGTTGCCATGTTACTTATGTATCAGTCTGCTGCCCTTATGAAGGGGGCTGAGACAGGACGTGGGTCTTCAGAGATTTCCATCAGCCGGCGACTCAGATTTTAGGGCCATCTGGCACACCAAGGCTGTGGCTGTGAAGCTTACCTTGTAACTGTGGTCGGGGACGTTTGACTTGTGCTTTCAAGGTCATGACCCCCAGCTCATTTCCTTCCAGGCGGCCATTCTGACAGCAGGGTTAAGTTTATATGATACCCCTGGATAAGTGCTACTTGAAAGTGCCAAGTTTCTGAAATCAGCCCT
>JACSYO010000740.1:2195000-2197985 GCA_016806645.1 Ophiodon elongatus
CGGGGCACCCTCCCGGAGCCAGACCCGGGAGGGGAGCTCGTAGGCGAGCGTCTGGTGGCCGGGCCTTCGCCCATGGGGCCCGGTCGGGCTCAGCCCGAAGAAACATCATGGAGCAGCCACCCTGTGGACCCACCACCAGCAGGGATAAGCATCGGGGTCGGGTGCTATGTGGACCGGGCGGCAGGCCGGGCAGGGGGCCTGGGCGAGCTGATCGCCGGCGGCATAGACTAGCTCTAGGGACGTGGAACGTCACCTCGCTAGCGAGGAAAGAGCCGGAGCTGGTGCGGGAGGTGGAGCGGTACCAGCTAGATATAGTTGGCCTCACCTCCACGCACAGCACTGGCTCTGGAACCAAGCTCCTGGAGAAAGGTTGGACTTTGTCCTTTTCTGGAGTTGCCCAGGGTGAGAGGCGCCGGGCGGGAGTGGGGATACTCACGAGCCCCCGGCTGAGCGCCACCGTGTTGGAGTTCTACCCGGGGAGCGAGAGGGTCGTCTCCCTGCGCCTGCGGGTTGCGGGGAGTAAGGCTCTGACTGTTGTTTGTGCCTATGCACCGAACAGCAGTTCAGAGTATCCGGCCTTCTTGGAGTCGGTGGGAGGGGTCCTGGAAAGGGCGCTTCCTGCTGACTCCATAGTTCTCCTGGGAGACTTCAACGCTCACGTGGGCAACGACAGAGAAACCTGGCGGGGGGTGATTGGGAGGAACGGCTTGCCTGATCTGAACCCGAGTGGTGTCTCGCTGTTGGACTTCTGTGCTAGCCACGGTTTGTCCATAACGAACACCATGTTCGAACATAGGGTGGCTCATAAGTGTGCCTGGTACCAGAACACCTTAGGCCGTAGATCAATGATCGACTTTGTAATCGTTTCATCTGATCTGCGGCCGTATGTCTTGGACACTCGGGTGAAGAGAGGAGCAGAGCTGTCAACTGATCACCACCTGGTGGTGAGTTGGATCAAATGGCAGGGGAATCGGCTGGAGGGACCCGGCAAGCCCAAACGTGTAGTGAGGGTGAACTGGGAACGTCTGGCGGAGGATCCTGTCCGGGAGGTTTTCAACTCCCACCTCCGGAAGAACTTCTCACACATCCCAAGGGAGGCTGGGGACATGGAATCCGGGTGGACCATGTTCAAAGCCTCTATTGTGGACGCGGCCGCTAGGAGCTGTGGTCGGAAGGTCACCGGTGCCTGTCGTGGCGGTAACCCGAGAACCCGGTGGTGGACACCGGGGGGTGAGGGAAGCCGTCAAACTGAAGAAGGAGGCCTTTCGGGCCTGGTTGGCTCGGGGGTCTCCTGAAACAGCTGAGAGGTACCGGCAGGCCAAAAGGGCTGCAGCTGCGGTGGTCGCGGACGCTAAAACTCGGGCATGGGAGGAGTTCGGGGAGGCCATGGAGAAGGACTTTTGGTTGGCCTCAAGGAAGTTCTGGCAAACCATCCGACGGCTCAGGAAGGGAAAGCAGGGCTTACCCCAGGCTGTGCTCAGCACGGGGGGGGGAACTGCTGACCCGGACAGGGGACATCGTCGGGCGCCACTAAGGTAGTCAATAAGCTCCTTGGTGGCAAGGCGCCGGGGGTGGATGAGATCCGCCCTGAGATGCTGAAGGCGCTGGACGTTGTTGGGCTGTCTTGGCTGACACGCCTTTTCAATGTCGCATGGGGGTCAGGAACAGTGCCCATGGACTGGGAGACTGGGGTGGTGGTTCCCATTTTCAAAAAGGGGGACCGGAGAGTGTGCTCGAATTATCGGGGTATCACACTACTCAGCCTCCCGGGGAAAGTGTATGCCAGGGTGCTGGAAAGGAGGCTCCGACCGATTGTCGAACCTCGGATTCAAGAGGAGCAGTGCGGATTCCGTCCCGGTCGTGGAACAGTGGACCAGCTCTTTACCCTCGCAAGACTACTGGAGGGCTCTGGGAGTTTGCCCAACCAGTCTACATGTGTTTTGTGGACTTGGAGAAGGCCTTCGACCGGGTCCCTCGGGGGTTTTTGTGGGGGGTGCTGCGGGAGTATGGGGTGCCGGACCCGTTACAACGGGCCATCCGATCTCTGTACGACTGCAGTAGGAGCTGTGTTCGTATTCTCGGCAATAAGTCAGACGCGTTCCCGGTGGGTGTTGGCCTCCGCCAGGGCTGCCCTTTATCACCGGTCCTGTTCGTGACTTTCATGGACAGGATATCTAGGCGTAGCCGGGGGGAGGAGAACGTCGGGTTCGGGGGTCTCGGGATCACCTCTCTGCTGTTCGCAGATGATGTGGTCCTGTTAGCCTCTTCGGACCATGACCTCCAGCATTCACTGGGGCGATTTGCAGCCGAGTGTGACGCGGCGGGGATGAGGGTAAGCACATCCAAATCCGAGGCCATGGTGCTCTGCCGGAAACCGGTGGATTGCTCCCTCCGGGTGGGGACGCAGTGCCTGCCGCAAGCGAAGGAGTTCAAGTATCTCGGGGTCTTGTTCACGAGTGAGGGTAAGATGGAGCGGGAGATCGACCGGCGGATCGGTGCGGCTGCAGCAGTAAAACAGGCGCTGCACCGGACCGTCTTGGTGAAGAGGAGCTGAGCCGGAAGGCAAAGCTCTCAATTTACTGGGCGGTCTACGTTCCGACCCTCACCTATGGTCACGAACTCTGGGTCGTGACCGAAAGAACGAGGTCTCGGATACAAGCGGCCGAAATGAGTTTTCTCCGTAGGGTGGCCGGGCTCAGCCTTAGAGATAGGGTAAGGAGCTCGGACATCCGGAGGGAACTTGGAGTTGAGGCGCTACTCCTTCGTATCGAAAGGAGTCAGCTGAGGTGGTTCGGGCATCTGATCAGGATGCCTCCTGGACGCCTCCCGTTAGAGGTTTTCCAGGCACGCCCAACTGGTAGGAGGCCCCGGGGAAGACCCAGGACACGCTGGAGGGATTATATCTCCCAGCTGGCCTGGGAACGCCTCGGGATCCCCCAGAACGAGCTGGAACGTGTTGCGGGTGAGAGGGAAGCCTGGGTCGGC
>JACSYO010000741.1:5000-32500 GCA_016806645.1 Ophiodon elongatus
ACGTGCGAGTGGGGATTGATAATGTTAGGAAACAAATGCTGCTTATTGATATGGATTAGGGCTGCCCCCCCCCCCTCCCCATTATAGTCGTTTAGTCGACCAATCAGTTGTTTTGTTTTTATGCTTTTTAATGCAGAATGAAGTATTTCTGAGAAACTCATGAGCTCATCTTTGGTACAAACAAGATTTAACCACATTTTTGTTCCTCACGTCATTCGAGAGGTTAATTTATCCCTCTGAACCCTCTGAATGTGGCATTACGTCCTATGTTCATTAAACTATTCACATGTTTCCTCTCCTCTCCTCTATCTCTCCTCTCCTCTCCTCTCCTCTATCCTCTATCTCTCCTCTCTCCTCTCCTCTCCTCTCCTCTCCTCTCCTCTCCTCTCTATCCTCTCCTCTCCTCTCCTCTCCTCTATCCTCTATCTCTCCTCTCCTCTCCTCTCCTCTCCTCTCTATCCTCTATCCTCTATCTCTCCTCTCCTCTCCTCTATCCTCTATCTCTCCTCTCTCCTCTCCTCTCCTCTCCTCTCCTCTCCTCTCCTCTCCTCTCCTCTCCTCTCTATCCTCTATCTCTCCTCTCTCCTCTCCTCTCCTCTCCTCTCTATCCTCTATCCTCTCTCTCTCCTCTGTATCCCCTCTCCTCTCTCCTCTCCTCTCCTCTCGTCTCCTCTCCTCTCCTCCTTCACTTACTCTCCTTCAGTCAGAGTTTCTCCTCTCCCCTCCTCTCCTCTCCTCTCGTCTCCTCTCCTCTCCTCCTTCACTTCCTCTCCTTCAGTCAGAGTTTCTCCTCTCCTCTCCTCTCCTCTCGTCTTGTCTCCTCTCCTCTCCTCCTTCACTTCCTCTCCTTCAGTCAGAGTTTCTCTGGTTTCTTGTCACATGACTGTTGGTCTCAGATGAATAAATCATGACGTCATAGTTTCTCTGAGGAACTCAGAACTTAATGTTTTTACAGAATCTGATTAAAGTAAACGGTTTATTAGAGGAGAGATTTTAAATGAGACGCGTAGAATATAATGTTTAATATATAATGTGAACTATCACAATTTTAAGCTTCGTTTTGGGTGATTTCTTTTCTGATGGAGTCGTTTGTCACACGTGATGCGTTCGTGGACCGTCGGAAAGATAAAAATCTTAATGACGATGTTTTTTTTACAGCTTCTGGCTGTGATGAACGTTGTAGTTTTGGCGATTTTGTTTCAATCCCACCAGCGGGTTTTGGGGTTCATGAGAACTGAAAATGTTTAAATTCAGAGTCCATGCGTCCTCTGATCGGGACCACAGATCAAACTATTGAGGACGGATTTCGGCTGATGACGATCGATCGATTTGGAGCGTTCGTTTTCATTTAAATGCTTTGAATATGAGTGTCACTCATTACACAGGCGGTAAAGCACCAGCCCTAATCAGGACATTTGTGTGGCTTCACTTCTCCTTTTCATCTCTAACCACATTCACTTTTACTCAACGCTTATTGTTGAGTCAACGCTTGTTTCGTAGTAAGTCACAGTTTCACTTCTTTCTTTAGCGTGAGGTTTTTTACTCTTCCGTCTCGAAACGATCCGAAGATCAACGGCGAGGAGGAAGAAGCGAAGACGCGACGCCATCTTGTTGCCATTTCTTTTAAACATTCTTTATGACGTTGCGATTTTACTATCTTCTTTCTGCAGTTTGCGAACATCCGTTTTTTATCTAATAAGACACAGTTTTCCCTCGGTTCTAACTACTAACGCGCCATCTTTTGTTTTGACAAAATTCCTGCAAATCCTGCTGGTTTTTTAAACATGATCGCACCAGAAAAACCATCTAGTGGACAGAAAAAAAACGCCTAAACGGTTAATTTTGTATGTGCAGTATTAAACGTTTATATATATATATATACATACAAGATTAATACTAGGCGTCCGTGTATGGACACAATACTTCCACCCAAATATCACAATATAAATGTTTTATTTATTTATATACATTTCTATTAATTTATTTATAGCGGGATAATATATTATATTTATTTATATACAAAGTATTATTTATATACATAATATTTATATTAATCTATATTTATTTATATATTATATTTATTTTTATATATATTATATTTATTTATATACATTTCTATTTAATTATATACATTATATTATTTATGTTTATTTATATACATTTTTATTTATTTATATGTTGTATGTATTTAAATACATTGTTATTTATTTATATATTATATTTATATGTATATATATATATTATATTTATTTATATACATTTATATACATAATATTATTGTATCAAGTTCTTCCCCCGCCCCTAATGTCTTTAATGCCTTCGCTGATTTATTTAGGAATGCATTTATGTATTACGATTAAACGTGTCACATAGTTCCTCGTGATTTCTATACATCGGTGGCTTCTGTATTTCTTTAATGTCTTGAATAGTATTTGTACGATTTTAAAAAGTCTTGTATTTATTATTGTGATGCGCCGAGACTCGAGATTTAACGTCACGTATTTGAATATAAACTAGTTGTTTTTTTGGGATTTGACCACTTTTTGCTTCCCCCTCGTTGTAAAACCTTCAGTCACCGTCCACTTTCTCTGAAGGAGACAGGATTCAGGAAGAAACCTTCAACAAATACTTCAAAGAAGAAGCGTTATAATCTAATATAAGAAGTTTTATAATGCGGAGAAACTTCAACATGCGACACAAATCGATTTGTAAACTGGCCGCTTCACTTATTTAACCCTCTGGGGCCTGAGGGGATTTTCACGATTTTTACATATTTTCTTAAATTCAAATGACTAACCACACACACTAGTCGAGCATTTGAATAAATCTTTATTGAGAGTATCGTAAGTGCTCCGCGCTGAAGACACCAGCGTAGCTCATCAGCTTCTCTTGTGGAGGAAACCTTGGACCGGATCGGCCCCGTCTTTCCTAAAAAGTGCTGGAGAGAATACATTGTAATAATCGCATAGCACCTTTTTTTTTTTTTTTTTTTTTTAAAACAGAGTTTACAAAGTGCTTTGACAGACGAAGTAACAAGAGAAAGTTCAACAAACGCGAGACCAAATGATTTAACAAGAATAATAAAATGAAGCATTAAAACAGTAAAAAGATGATTTTTATTTACATCCTTTCAGGCAAGATAAAATAGCAATAACAATAATATTAAAATAAAACAGTATAAAAAATATGAATTCTTTTACATCCTTTTAGGCAAGATAAAATAAAACAGTAAAAATATGAATTATTTTACATCCTTTCCTGTATTAAACATACTGAACAGCGATTATTGGACTATAAGTCATAATAAATAAGAAAAACATACCTCCTTAAGATGGACTTATTTTGTTACATTCAGGCTCCTCACAGTTATATAGTTATTTATTCACACATATATATATATATATATATATATATATATATATATATATATATAATATAATATAATATAATATAAATAAATAAATAAATAAATAAATATAAATAAATATAAATTAATTAATTAATTAATATATATATATTTATTTATTTATTTATTTCACCTTTAGGACTGGCTTCGTACCTCCAGTCGTGTTCTCTGCTGGTTAAATTGAAGAGTGGGCGGGAGGCTGCAAAAAAAACAAAACATGAATTAACCGTAAAGGAGACGGAAAAATGCGGAACTGAGAGCCAGAAGCGAAGGCCGGAGCCTCCCGTGCTACCTGTTGGGTCTGTTTGCATTGGAACGTGGACACACACACACACACACACACACACACACACACACACACACACACACACACACACACACACACACACACACACACAGTGGAACGAGGGAAACAGACGGAGGCCTGTTCTTCAGAACATTCCTCAGAAACTCGGTTGCTTTTCTTTTTTTCTGCCTCTTCAGGTTGTGAGAGTTCAAACGGACCTCTCGTGTTATTTACCGCTGGCGTCGCTGCTGGTTTTTAAGGAATGAGATTAATTAAGTCTCGACTAATATTAGAGGATCGTCGGACTGAACTCTGCGTGTTTCAACATATGTGTTGAGGAGGGATCCTGAAAAGTCTCACTGAAGGACGTCAGCAGTCGGTTCTCGTTTCTTCTCAGGCTGACAAGTATTTTAATTATCGATTCATCTGGGAATATTTGTTTGACTGTAAAATGTCAGTGTCGGTCCAAACATGTGCATCGTACTGTTAAGTTTTTTTTTTTTTTTTTTTTTTTTTTTAAAGGATAAAATAATCACATTTGTGAAGAAGGAAAACAACAACTTTTAGTATTTTTTGCTTTAAAAACAACCAAAAAAAATCACTGCATTTTTTTAAATTAAAATTTGTTTGTATATATTGTGCATTTTTTTTAAAATTTAATTTATATTTTTTATATACTGTGCCTTTTCTAAAATTTTATTTTATTATTTTGTATATATTGTGCATTTGTTTATTTAATTTAAATTTTTTTAATATACTGTGCATTTAAAATTGTTTTTAATTTTTTTGGCATATATTGTGCATTTTCTTAAATTTAATTTCAATTTTCTTTACATACTGTGCATTTAATTTAATTTAATATTACTTTACCTGTATATATAAATGCTGCTGTGGTGAAAAAATGTCCCCTTGTGGCATCAATAAAGTAACTAGCTATCTATATAGTTAAAATTCATTCTGTTGCCCCCCCTCAGTGACCCACCTTTTTTAATAAATCAAAATGTCCATAGAAACGAACTGCTGCAGCAGAATAACCGTCTCTTCCAGATTATATCTTTTAGTATCATCCAAACACTCTGTTTCCCACCAAAATACTGGAGAATAAATAACGTGATAATGTAAAGGATAATTACGTGTCCTCAGTAAAGCTCTTAACAGCCACATTCCAGAGTTTGGTGGTTTTTAAGGTGAAGCGCTGGAGGAAAGTTCCAGTATTTGTTTACAAAGAGATGAAGGGTCTCCGTGGTTACCGCCGCTGGTTCCTGGATGGATGACGCCGTTCTTCTTCTTCTGCGCGTTTAAACGTGTCGCTGACTAATCGGTTATCCCGACTCGTTGATGTGTTTGAACCTGATGAAATCCTGACGGTGAAAACAACAGGGACTTCAGGTCTGAGCCCGTTTTCTTTATCAGGCTATTTATTTATTTATTTATTTATTTATTTATTTATTTATTTATTCAAAAATCTCCTCAAAGTTTTTACAATAATAAAGTTTTGATTTTACCGAACGGAAGCAGCTTCATCGCCTCGATCCTCGTGTTTTGAAAGGACGTTTTTTTTTACTTCTCTTTGGCCGTGAAGACGTTTTAGTTTCCACAAATATTTATCAACAAATAAGAAAAGTGTGTGAAACCAGCGAGAGAAACGCTGAATCACAAATACATGTAACAACTTACCTTCATATTATTTTAGACGATTTGTTTGGCAGGTTGTTATGATAAATAACTTTATGATAAATAACTTTATCATAAATAACTTCTTTCTCTTCTCTCAAATGTGACGCTTCGCTGCTCGTCTTTTGTTTTATATCTTTTGTAAATTAATTAAGTTAATAAATAAATTATCGGAGCACGAAACTGAACACAAGTGTGTCCTTTCAGCATTAAAAAAAATACATAAAATATCTGATTATTCATGAATAAGTCTCCTCGATCGGGAAGTGTAAGTAGAATGTCTGCCGCTTAAAGAAACGTTTTTATTTGAGTTTTTTTATCGACTTCTTTCGCGAAGAAATCAAATAAATGAGCTTTGAGTCAGCAGGTTGCAGTGATGCAGTATTTTACTCTCTTTTGGGTAAAACGTTTACTCTGAATACTTGTGCGGACGTCTGCGTGGTCTCTAAAAGGAAAAGAGTTTAATCTCCATCCTTGAAGACGGTCGAGGTCGAGAGAGAGCGACGGCTGGAAATGACTTCCTGCTCTTCGCCTCTGAGAGATATTAACTGCACTTTTATCTCTTGAAATATTTATTTACCGTCGTCTTGTTTGCTAGTTTGAAGCGGTTTTCCCTCGGAGGAGCTATCGGTCTAAACGGGACTATTAAAGTAGAACGGCTTCTGTAATTATTCCCCTTTGTGTGACTCACACAGGCCTGGTCTTTCAGACTGAGTGAGAGCGTGGACATATGTTGATGTCTCCGTGTTGCCGAGCTGTTATTCAACACGACGCTCGGTCTGTTATTACTCTGATTGTTACCCAGGACCTGCTCGCAGATCGCTGTGGTTTTTAATGGGTTTAAAAGCACTCGATTCTCTTTCAGAGCTCTCGAGTGTTTGTGATGAGCTGCGTACCAGAGAGTCTGAGAGAGAGTGGAAACGGGTCCCTTTAAAGGTCCATTTTAAGTTTATTTTTTGTTATCAGCAGCTTATTAACACTAGAATTTTAGAAAACAACAGCAGAGCTATATCGTTCCTTATTTTTGCAGGGTCCTCGATCCTCTAGCCTCCTTAGTTCCTGTTCGTGCCAAAACTACTTTGTTTATCAAACCCAGAAGCTGTGGAAAACGTCAGAATCGTCAGATTCCCGACGGTCCTTGAACACATCACGTGCGACGAACGCTTCCGTTAGAAAAAGCAGCCAAAACAAAGCTTAAAACGGTGATGCTATTTTATATGTGACAAAGAAAAACCATCAAATTCTCTCATTAGAGAAGCAAATCTTTGTTGTTTTGCTTTTGGAGATGACTGAAAAGATAACTCGACCATCAACATAGTTATTCTTTTGCTCATCTGATGGTTTAACCAGTTCTTGAAGCCTCGTCATCTTTGAATCTCTGAGTCTCAACAGGAAGTGGTTCCTCTGGGGACAAGTGCTCGGTACTGTCGCTCCTCTTTGCTGCACAGGAAGTGAAGTCGTATGCATTTCATCTATTGAATGAAAGAACTGGTTAGTATTTTAGGAGCAGAAAGAGCTTTTTAAGTCACCTTTGAGATCTGGATTCTGTATTTGGGATGTTAACGGCTAATCGGCTAACCATCGAGAACACGTTAGACCGGTTATGCTTCTTATCGATCAATTTATAGTCTAAATATTAATGAAAGCATGTGAGCGCTTCCATTTCTTTACTATGGTTTACTCTTTCGTTAACATCTCACTGAGCATGCTCAGAATCTTCTTCTCTGGTATTTAAGGAGCCTCTATCGCCACCTACTGGCCCGGAGAGAGATTAAAGGGGGCCGAGGTTTAAGAACGAGTGAGTCTGAGGCCCTTTTCCTTAAGTAGGTCTGAGTACTGGTTCCTCCGCTGTGTAACGTGCATTTAATACAAAATGTTTTTGGATTCCTGCTCGCGTCGACCTCTAAGCGCGCCGACCTCTAAGCGCGTCGCTCGGACGCTCCCAGACCCCTTGAAGCTTGAGATCCTCCATTTGAACCTTTTCCTTCAGGCGATGGATCTGAGAAGCGGAGTAGTCCCGTTACGTGTTTGATTAAAGACGCGAGCGGAGGAAAGTAGAAACTACCTCCAGCCAGGAAGTGTAAAGTTAAACACCTGCAGGAGGAAAGGTTAATCAGTGTTTATAAACGGTCATTTAAGTCGATCTGAAACCGGATAGAAGATAAGAACTGCTGTTATCTCCACTGAGTACAGCGCTGATGATGGAGCCAGTAGAGAGCAGGCGGGCAGACTTCCTGTTTCCAGCCTGACACGAGAGCAGAGCTTCTGGTGGCGTTTACCGTGTGAACGGTTGCGTTGCTTTAAGTGTGAACGGTTGCTTTGCGTTAAGTGTGACTGGTTGCGTTGCTGTAAGTGTGAACGGTTGCGTTGCTGTAAGTGTAAACGGTTGCGTTGCTGTAAGTGTAAACGGTTGCGTTGCTGTAAGTGTGAACGGTTGCGTTAAGTGTAAACGGTTGCGTTGCTTGTCACCGGTTTGGTTGACACGGCGTCGCCGCTCCCAGCGGATTAACCTCCACCCTTCCTTCCCGGTCTTTAACCCGCGGGCTCGGCGGCAGACTGCGTGGACGCCTCTCTGTTGAACAGCAGGTCTGTGATGCTCTGCGGTTCGTTAGTTCTGGAGTTCCTGGATGTGATTCTGCAGACAAAAGGTTCTGGTGTCTGTTCGCGGTCCGATTTAGTATCGAAAGCCCGTAAACCAGCGGTCATCCACCTTTTCTTTGGCGCCACGGACCGGCCTTCAAGGTGTGGAAGATAAATATGACATAATAAATAATAAATATGACGTAATAAATAATAAATATGATGTAATAAAATGATACGACCGGCATAAAAACAAATATAAAGAACATAAAAAATACAACTCACCATTAAGCTGAATTCTCTCCACATATTCTGCAGAGTGAGAATCTCCTGGAGGATGAACCGTGTTTTAAGTAGGACTCTGATGTTGTCTTTAATAAAGCCTTCTTCTTCTTCTTCTTCTTCTTCTTCTTCTTCTTCTTCTTCTTCTTCTGTCTCCTCATTGGTTATTTTCTTCTTCTTCTTCTTCTTCTTCTTCCTCTCGGAGGAAATGTTTTGGTATTTGGTTCACGGATATTAAATGACTCTCTCCCGTCTGTTGTTATCGTTGGTGCAGGAGAAACGTATGATTTTATAACCTGTAAACAGACAAATATGGCAGAATTAGACTTTACCTTTTTTTTTTTTTTATTATTCTTTCGATCGCGTCTCTCTTCTCTGAGACAGGTTTTAGATTTATTCTGCAATTAAGAAAGAAACGTTGCAGAAAGCTGCTGCAGACTTACGGTTGCAAAGGGAGTCATTCAATACATATTGACCTTTTTTTTTAGTCAATTAATTTAATTAATTAATTTACCAGGAAGTCCCGTTGAGATCAAAATCTCCTTTTCGCCGTTTTTAAAGTGTTTTGCATCGTGGGACAGGTTTGATTACGTTCTGTTCCCAGAAGACAAAGAGCAGAGCAACAGTGACTCCTCCTCCTCCTCCTCCTCTTCCTCCTCCTCCTCCTCCTCCTCGCCGTCGCCTCCTCGGGACAAACCAGTGTCCTTGTTGTTGTTTACATCCCAGAGAATCGCTCTTTCTCTCTTCGTCATGGTCACTCTCTCCCTCTGAGCTCCTGACTCGCTTACCTTCCTTCTCATTTTGAGTTGAAACCCCCAAAACCCCTCTTTCACTTTACGGGCAAATGTCTTGTTATTAACCTAAAGTGTAATAAGCTAGCTCTCTAGGAAAAACTGAAATGTTGATTAATGCGCACTGTCCCTGGTTAATACATAAATATAATACAATGAAATATAATATAATAAAAAAGCAAAATATATCTATAATAAAATAACATATAATAAAATAACGAAATATAATACAATCAAATGACAAAATATAATAAAATAACATAACAAAATAATATTTAATAAAATAACAAAATATTATATAATCAAATGACAAAATATAATAACATATAATAAAATAACAAAATATTATATCAAATGACAAAATATAATAAAATAACATAATAAAATAAAATAAAATAACATATAATAAAATAACTAAATATAATATCAAATGACAAAATATAATAAAATAACATAATAAAATAAAATAACATATAATAAAATAACTAAATATAATATGTTTGTCATGGTTTTATTTGAATTATAGAATAAACATATAGTAAAATAACGGAACAATAAATGTAATAGTTTGGGTAAAGCTTTATTTTACTGGTGTGCGAATTCCTGATAATTCTTTGATTTCCTGGGTTGTAAATATGTGTAAAATAAAAACATTCCAGTTCATGTAGTTGCGTAATCTACTCTCTGCTGGAAGGTCATTTATCTGAAAGGACTTTAAGGTTAAAGGTTAAATAATTATTTTCGTGTTTTAGACGGTCCACAGCATTCAGTCAAACCTATACGGAGAATAAAGTCTAATAATAAATGGATAATTCAGAAATACGTACTTGGATTTTAAGCGAAGATGTTCTTTTAGGGAAGGAACTACTTTTAAATTGAACACGAATAATTAAACTAAAACTACAGCCTGGAAATCTTTCGCTTTTCCTTCTATAATTAGATTCGGGAAATAAGCTACGGGGAACTCCGGCAGTATTTGTCAACTCATCCAAGACCAGTTCGGTGATTATGAAGTATTTAGTATACAAGTGAAGTATTTTATGAAGTATTTAGTATATAAGTGACCGGGGCTCAGTGAAGACTTCGGGTATCATTAGGAGTTTATAGATACTGGTACTCTTATTGATACTCTTATCGGTTCTTTATGATTGTTTTGTGAGGAAAAACAGACAATTAATGAAGAAATGATGTACGTAAACAAATACATTCTCAAGTGATGATCTGTCATTGATGCTGTTCTTCTGATCAGACTTCAGTCTGGCTGATGAAAACCCAACCCGTCCCCGAGGCGGGAAACCGACGCCAACCGAAAACCAATAAATAATCACTTCGGGCTGCGAAGCCTGAAACATTATATTATACTATATAAATATTATATTATATAAATATTATTCCCTGATTACCTCATTCAGAGTCTCACGATTTCAGTGTTTGGAAATCGTTGGATTAACTGTGGCCTTCGCAGTTTATTTAAAAAGTGTATATATATATATATATATATATATATATATATATATATATATATATATATATATATAATTCAGCACTGTGTGCCACTTATGATATTGTATGTTTTGTTTACTTTATTAAAAATATAAGCTGCATTCATAGCAACAAAACATGGGTGATATATATATATATATATATATATATATATATATAGCTTATTTTTTTATAAAGTAAACAAAATATATAATATCATAAGTGGCACACAGTGTATATAATGCTGAAAGTTGGTGTCAGAAAATTAACAATTCAGATATAGTTTATTGGTTTGTCAGTTTTTCTTTTCTCAATTATATATAATTTTAATTGAATAAACTTAATTAACAACACAAGCACTTCATTAACCCGTTTATTAAATCACTGAAGAAATAATCAGCCAAATAACCGATGAAAGTCCTGGTTACACATCTTAATAACACTTAGATCGGCCCTGATCTCACGTGTCCTTTTCTCCTTTAACGCTGATTTAAGGTGGTAAAATAATCTGTTTCATGAAATATTATTTATGTGATCCTAAGACAGATTTTTGCCCTCAGATTTCTATATTTTTCTGAGAGCAAAGAGAGCGTCGTATCCTCTCTGTTTGATCCCGCTCCGCCTCGTTGTGATTACGGGTTCGGAGCCCACGTCCAGTATTCATGCCTCCTCGTCCCCGGGGCCTCTTGCCTCCTCGTCCCCGGGGCCTCTTGCCTCCTCGTCCCCGGGGCCTCTTGCCTCCTCGTCCCTTGGGCCTCTTGCCTCCTCGTCCCCGGGGCCTCTTGCCTCCTCGTCCCTTGGGCCTCTTGCCTCCTCGTCCCTTGGGCCTCTTGCCTCCTCGTCCCTTGGGCCTCTTGCCTCCTCGTCCCGGGGCCTCTTGCCTCCTCGTCCCTTGGGCCTCTTGCCTCCTCGTCCCTTGGGCCTCTTGCCTCCTCGTCCCCGGGGCCTCTTGCCTCCTCGTCCCGTTTGTTGGGCCTCTTGCCTCCTCGTCCCTTGGGCCTCTTGCCTCCTCGTCCCTGGGCCTCTTGCCTCCTCGTCCCTTGGGCCTCTTGCCTCCTCGTCCCTTGGGCCTCTTGCCTCCTCGTCCCCGGGGCCTCTTGCCTCCTCGTCCCTGGGGCCTCTTGCCTCCTCGTCCCCGGGGCCTCTTGCCTCCTCGTCCCCGGGGCCTCTTGCCTCCTCGTCCCCGGGGCCTCTTGCCTCCTCGTCCCTGGGGCCTCTTGCTCTCCGTGCCCTCGTCCGTCTGCCAGTGGGCGCTGGTTGGACAGTTTCCTCGGCGGTGGGCAGCGAGGCGCTCGCTGACGGGGCAGACCTGTCAGCAGCCTCTCGGTGCTCTGGGTGGTGGTGGTTGGGGTGGGGGGGTGGGGGGGCTTTCAGCAGCTCTCCGGGTTATTAGTGTGCAGATCACTGGGGAGCCCGAGCTGCACTGGCATCTACTGGCTAATTAGCATTGTTTTGTTTTAGCTCTGCGGTTTGTGTTGAAAAGGTCAAGAAACTAGCGGTCCGACAGGCTGGCTGTGTTTCACGCTGTTCAGGCACTCAGGGCACATTACCGCCCCCCCACTGCTTCTTATTTTATATATGTAGAAGTAAAAACATTTAGTTCATTTTCACGTATCAGCATCCTGTTCATGGTTTAAGTTAGGAGGGTTAAGGTAGGAGGGTTAAGTTAGGAGGGTTAAGGTAGGAGGGTTAAGGTAGGAGGGTTAAGGTAGGAGGGTTAAGTGGGGTTGTTAGGAGGGTTAAGTTAGGAGGGTTAAGTTAGGAGGGTTAAGTTAGGAGGGTTAAGGTGGGAGGGTTAAGGTAGGAGGGTTAAGGTGGGAGGGTTAAGGTAGGAGGGTTAAGGTAGGAGGGTTAAGGTAGGAGGGTTAATATAGGAGGGTTAAGGTAGGAGGGTTAAGGTGGGAGGGTTAATTTATCCCCAAATGAAAACAAAATGAAGGTACTGCTGCTTCGTGCTCGTATTAAACCTGAAAGTCTTTTAAACTTAACGTGAGGATTATCCGAGCTTCACCGGTGTGTGAGCGTCAGATGAAGCTCCAGTTCAAACCACAGAGATTCATTCCGTCACACGTGAAGCGTCTCTTTTTAAACGGAAGCGTCCCTGAACTCAAAGCATGTTTCAGAACCAGGAAAGAGGAATAGTGACTTTGTGGTATTTCAGTAGAAGAGCTAATGCGGACGCAGACGCCTGAGACATGTTTGACCTCCAACACTGGTGAGACCTTTACTCATTTAATTCTCCCGACTGCTTTGCTCGATGTCCTCTTTCTTTATTAATCTCCTGATGATTTATGGAAAATTAAATGTATGCTATTTAAACTGATGAAGGCTGATTTGTCTCCTCTTTCTAGAACAATAATGTCTTTAATGAATTAGAATTAATGAACTAAATCAAACTGGAGAGCTAAAAGTACGAGACGATATGCTGGTGGTGCTCGTGAAGCAAATATATAAATATTAAATAAGATTTTTGTCAATAGAGCGAGAAAATAAACATCCTCGTCATGTTCTATACAATCTTTTTTTAAATGAATATTACCGTTTTTAAAAAAAAAATTACGGTTGATTTAAAGATTATTTAACGGGGGAAGAAAGGAAGATGCTCGTGAAGCAAATATAAAAATATTAAATAAGATTTTTGTTAATAGAGCGAGAAAATAAACATCCTTGTTCATGTTGTATACAATCTTTTTTTTTTTAATGAATATTCCCGTTTTTTGTTTTTTTTTACGGTTGATTTAAAAAAAAATGATTAAACGGGGGATTTTAAATAAGTTTCCTCTCTCCGTCCTCCTGCAGCTGAGGTGAAGATGGTGGACCGGCTTGCGAACAGCGAGGCCAACTCCAAGCGGATCGCGGTGGTGGAGGGCTGCTTCGGCACCGCGGGCCAGCCGCTCGTCATCCCGGGCCGCGTGCTGATCGGCGAGGGCGTCCTCACCAAACTCTGCCGCAAGAAGCCCAAGGCGCGGCAGTTCTTCCTCTTCAACGACATCCTGGTCTACGGCAACATCGTCATCCAGAAGAAGAAGTACAACAAGCAGCACATCATCCCGCTGGAGAGCGTGACCATCGACACGGTGCCCGACGAGGGCGACCTGCGCAACGGCTGGCTCATCAAGACGCCCACCAAGTCCTTCGCCGTGTACGCCGCCACCGCCACGGAGAAGTCGGAGTGGATGAACCACATCGGGAAGTGCGTGGAGGACCTGCTGCAGAAGAGCGGCAAGGCCCCGACGGGCGAGCACGCCGCGGTGTGGGTGCCCGACTCCGAGGCCACGGTGTGCATGCGCTGCCAGAAGGTGAAGTTCACGCCGGTCAGCCGGCGCCACCACTGCAGGAAGTGCGGCTTCGTGGTGTGCGGGCCGTGCTCGGAGAAGAAGCACCTGCTGCCCAGCCAGTCGTCCAAACCCGTGCGCGTCTGCGAGTACTGCTACGTGCAGCTGACGTCGGGAGGCCTGGAGCCGCGCTCGGACTCCCTCAGCCGGCTGGGGTCAAAGTTCAACAACATGTCGGACGATGACGACGAAGACGACAGCAGCGACTGAGGGTCCGGAGCCGTCCGCGTCGAGGAGGGAATGCTTCCTCCTCCTCCTCCTCCTCCTCCTCTTCCTCTTCTTCTTTTTGTTTCTTTCTCCTCCCAGATGAGGGATCACGCTCCACCGGAGATTAACGGAGGATTAATTCATTAACTCTCTTCAAACCAAAAATATTTTTACTTCTTCCTTTGAACTGCAGTCGGGATCAATGTTCTCCTCGACGCAGTGATTTAAACAATGACGTGTGGATTAACTGGGAACCAGCAGACTTCTTCTTCTTGACTCTGGATCCGGCTGCGATTAGTCACTACAGAACATAACGGTGCTAATGAGAAAACACCTCCTCTTCCTCTTCCTCTTCCTCTTCCTCTTCCTCTTCCTCTCTCTATGTCCAGAACTGAACAAGGTGATTGCTTGTTATTTCTGCAGGGAGAAGCACATGTTTGACCTTCTATCTCCTCTTTCCTCCTTCAGGTGTTTATTTTTGGGTTTTCTTTTTTTTTTGTACATTCGTCTCCAGCAAAATGTCCCTTTTTTTTCCGATTATAAAATAACTAAATGTCGATATTATGCTCAACGCAGAGCTTTTCCTGTTGCTTCTGACAAATCAGCTGAAGCTTGTTTTAGCCCCTCAAAAAAAAAAAAGAGAATTTAACTCTACCGGTTGCCTTTGCCGTCACGTAGTGCCTTGAGAATAAACAGACAGGTGTGTGTGTGTGTGTGTGTGTGTGTGTGTGTGCGTGTGCGTGCGTGTGTGTGTGTGCAGGGAGATAAACCAAGGAAGGGTTCAGTTTTGGTGAAAGGTTTTCTCTTTTAATTTGGAGTTTCCCTGACGCCTGCGTCTACTTCCTGCCGCGCCGTGTGTTTCACACCAGAAGGTTCCGGATGACGGAGGTCACCGGGTGCAGAGGGCCGTCTCCGGGTGCAGAGGGCCGGGTGCAGAGGGCCGGGTGCAGAGGGCCGGGTGCAGAGGGCCGTCTCCAGGCGACGGCGTCTCCAGGCAACCTCCGAGGGGACGACGGTAATCACAGGTTCAGTGGGAAAGAAACGGGTCGCGAGTGGAGCGGCTGCTTGATTTGGTTTTAATGCACTCGAACCGAACGTCAGGTCACAGAAACACACAGAAACCCTCCGTTGCTAAGAAACCTGCACACATGTGATGATGATGATGATGATGAAGAGGAGGAGGAAGAGGAGGAGGTTGTGGTAATTTAGCAGTAAGTCAATACAAAGATAATTTAGTCGTCGGATGAAAAGACTGAAGCTCTCGCACTAAAATATTCAAGGAAGACTGTGATTGGTTGTTTCTTCGTCACATGACATGCGGTGCACGCCTAACTTTTTATCTCTGAGCGCAGCGGGACGCGCCCCCAAAAATAGGCACGTTTCATATATAGATATATAGATATATATATATCTATATATAGATATATAAAGAGAGAGAGAGATCAGCTGTTGAGAAGTCCGTTTCTTTTTTTCTTTTTTTACACGAGTGAAATGAAAAGCAAAAATCCAGAAGTGTATTTTTGTTAATCACATGATCTTGTTTCATCATAATTTGTGCAATAATTTCACTGGAAGAAGAAGAAAGTCGTCTTCCCGTCAGTGCCTCGGCCCTCTGCTGCTCTCCTGTCACAACAAACACCCCCCCCCCCCCCCTCCCACCACCACCCCCTCTTGCGTAATCTCACCGGAGTCTCTGCCAACATGGCCGCCCTTCCTTTATTCTGCAGCGCGCTACACACACACACACACATACACACATACACACACACACACACACACACACGGCTACTGATCATGTGACGTGTGTGTGTGTGTGTGTGTGTGTGTGTGTGTGTGTGTGTGTGTGTGTGTGTGTGTGTGTGTGTGTGTGTGAGTGTGTGAGACAGGAGTCATGTGATCGATCCAGGAACTGAAAAGGAGCTTGAGTTTCCCTCCTGACCTTTGAAATGAATTAGCAAATGATTCATTTAGTTTTTTTTGTGGGTTTTTTTGTATCTGTTTTCTCTGCACGTCTCCGGGTCGGCGTCTCACTACAGCTGGAATTCATAGAAATACGTTTTTCCACAAATAAAGCTCCACTTTAAAAAAAATTTTTTTTTTTTTTTTTTAACCAGAAATGTGCTCATAAGTTTCTTGGAAAATATATTCAGCATTAAAATCCCTAAAAAACGACTAATTCAGTAAATAAATGTTCGTTAACACTCAAGCGAGTTTGTCGACTAACGGATTAGTTTATTGTTTTAGATATTTAGATACTTTAAGTCTTGTGTTTATTAGTAATTAATAGTCATTCAGCATGAAAACGATCGTATAAAACGTCTAATTGACTTACGATTATTTACGTTTAATTTTTCTCCTCATTCGACAACAAGAGCTCAGCGTCTGCTTCTGATATCTACATTTAATAATATTATATAATACATATTATATTTACTGACCTGATCTCAAAAATACACAGACGTGTCACAAAAGAATCGGCAGGATTTCCATCTGAAAAGTGTAAAAAAAATAAAATAAATAAGAGTAAACCGTTGATGACTCTCCCAGTAGAAACATAAGTAAACATAAATAAACATAAATAAACAAAGTGCAAATACTAAATGAAAAACGCTCATTTCGTGTTGTTTTTCTGACATGAAACTGCTGATTTTGTGTTTATAAATCTATTTTCTTACATTATTATTATTCGCAATAATAATCAGTTAAAAGTAATATTAATAAACAAGTAAAAGTAAAATAAGAGCACGTTGTGGAGATCGAACGTCTTCTTCTCTCCTCCAGATGTTTATCTACGTTTATTATCTTTGCGGTTTCTATTTTTCCCGAGGTGCAAGCGAACGCCTCGCCTGGACTCGGAGAAGAGAAGGGACCGGCTTCTTTTTTTAAAACACCTTTTTTCTTTTAATTTTACAGATTTAACATTTAAAGCACGATCACTAACCAGCTGTTCTTTATACTCGGTGATGATGGTGGTGATGATGATGATGATGATGATGGGGGTGGGGGTGATGAGGGGGGGGGGGCGGCCTCAGGTTTTTGATGTGGATTGCACTAAACAAAGTCGGCACGGTGACTGATGGATGTTTTTAAAACGAATCTTCATGTTTTAATCCTGTTTTTTTTGTACATTTGTACAGAATTATTTTTTTGGGGTTTATTTGTTTTTGTACAGTCGTGATCGGCTCTGAAATGACGCTGCCTCCTCTTCCTCTTCCTCCTCCTCCTCCTCCTCCTCCTCACATCTCAGCGTCTGCAGCTCAAAGCCTGGTGTGTGTTTTGTTTTCAACGCGTTCTTCATGTGCGGGACGAAGACTAAAGTCTGAATAATTAACTATTAAATGTGGTGGTTTACGGGTTACTGGAGTGCATGTGACCCGCTTTTCTCTGAGTGCACCTGAACGCATCGCTCGTCTCCGGCTACGACGGGAAACACGTCCTACTCACATAAAGGGGCGTGGCTTCGGCTCTCTATGGCGAGGAGCTACAGCTATTTGGGGTTTTTTTGGGGGTGGGGACTCTCCTGGGGTCCCCCATGGATGTATAACGTTCATTCACGTGAACGTTGCTCAGTGATGCATGAAAAAAAATTATTTCGAGTATAAAATTCAGATAAAATTACCCAGATTTTCCTCTTTTTTTTTTTTTTTTAGCTAACTAGCTAACTGGACTAAACTAGCATTTCCTTTAGCCCCGCCCCCTCCACAGCCTCACATACTAATAATAAATAAGGGATATTCTTTTGTTCTTACTGGGAAGTTGATTCGCCTCAAAAAATGTATTATCCTCAATGTAAGTCAATGGGGGGGGGGGGGAGGGGGGTCTTTTTGGGGCCCGATGACGTCATGTGACTTACCAGGAAGTAGTTATGGGCGATTATGTCAAATTAGCCCGGAAGCTCGGCGTCGCCACGAAGAGAGGAAACGTTTATTTTCACTATAATTTAACTCGATGACGGAAACGTACGACTATGTTAGTCGAGCGCTTCCTGTAGTACGACGTCTGAAAGCTGGAGGCCCCTCGGGGTGGGGGTCCTCGGGGTGGGGGTCGGGGAGAGTTTCGGGGTCTTTGACTGAAGAAATGAGGATTAATGGAAGTCAACGGCACGAAAACAACGTTTTTTTTGTGGACTTTTAGTTCCGTTTTCGGGCGACTTCATTGAATTGAAGCTGCAGGTGCTGATATTTGTTGAGGAGGAGAAATACATAAATAACGAGGAGAAATCATGGGGTTTTATTTGGGTTTTGTTGATTTATTTTAAATGTTTTCTCGTCAATTTTTGTCTTTTTTTTTTTTGTCTTTAGTTTCATTTTAATTATTTTGTTTAAAAGCTTCTAAACAAAAAGGGCTTCAATCAGAATGTAACCCAGCATATCATTGTTTGATACTAATTCCTGCAGAAATCTTTGAGTATATATTATATATAAATAATGTTTTGCTTAAAGAACGGACTGTCATGTGTTTTCATTCTGCTCAACTGGAGGAAATAGATTATTACGTTTGAGTTTGTTTGAAAAGAAAACGGTTTGAAGAGGTTGTTGTGATTTTATGTAAAATCTAACAATTGGTTAATTATTTAGATTTTTATTTAGATAAATGAAAACAGAAATGTACCCGTTGTGCCTCGAAAATAACGAATAATTTTTATTTTAAAGAAGAAAAAAAAAGAATAATTAATAAAATGAGTAGTAAACATTTACAGTAAATTCTCAATAAACAAAATAAATAAATAAAATGTAAACGCTTCCTTCCTCTTTTGAATAAACTATTTACTTTAGTTTAAAATCAAATATTTAAATAATTACCATCATGTTTGAATACTAAAGAACCTCAAATATATGAATATAATGTGATTTAAAATTAATTCAACTTTTCTTTTCCTTCTAATTGATGCCAAAGATTCACGGATTCATCTTCTAGATTGATTTTATTTATAATTAATCTGTATTTTTCTTGAGTCGTTTTTGTATTTAATAAAATAGAAAAACCTCACTTTTATATTTCTTGTAAAATTCCAAAGTGGTAAAAAAAAAAAGTTATTGCAGGTTCAAATAATAATTTATGAACATCGCGAGTCGGTAATTAAGATTTCTTTCATGTTGAATCAGGACAAATTAACTATATGTGGCTTAAAATCAATCAAAAATAAACTCTTTCAACCAAAGAAGTTAAATAAGTTCATTTTGAGTGTGTGTTTGATAGTGTGTGTGTTTGATAGTGTGTGTGTTTGATAGTGTGTGTGTTTGATAGTGTGTGTGTTGGAGCCAATCAGCTGCTTTATATTTAAACTTTAAAGGAATCAGACGTGCAGACTTCACACAGTCGACCTTCAAAATTAGAGCCGCGATATTAATATAAATTCAAAGAAATAAATAAAACATTAATCAAAAGCACAAAGTCCGTGCTGATGAGTGAATTATCATATTTTAAAGGTAATTTAAAAAAAAAAAAATAAGACAGCGTTGTTGCTTCAAAATGAACCCGAACACATCGTTAAGATATAAGTTAATATATATTAATATATGTTAATATATATTAATATATATTGATTTTCTGTCTCATTAGTTACAGCTGGACACATTTAAAATAAAGAAATGATGAGAAGCAGAAGTTATTTAATACGACTTAGAGAAACAAGTTGAGACATTAATTCACATTTTTACATCTTTATTTCTCTGCTACGTTTCAGGGGGAAATAGTTTGTTCTGAACTAATAAATGTAACTATATATATATCTATACGTATATGTATATTACTATCTGGTGTGTATACTACCTGTGTGTGTATATTACCTGCGTGTGTACTACCTGGTGTGTATACTACCTGCATGTATATTACCTGATGTGTATACTACCTGGTATTGACTCTCAAGTAACAACTACTAAATCTGACACGTTGAGCTTCACACTCTCAATTATACGTGATGAAATTTTAAATATATATATATATATATATATATATATATATATTTAAAATAATAAAACTATAAATCTAAAATCAGGAGCGGATGATTCCTCTCCCGTCTCGGCTGTAGAGGTCAGGCTGTGCGTGGTGCGGCAGCCATTAGGCAGCTGGTAATGGAGGATAATAGCAGTAATCACGGTGGTATTTAAAGAGGTATTAATATACATTACACCAGTGATGAGGCTGCGGGTCAAACGGGGTCGCGGTACTGTCTGCAGCCGCTGGGCAGCCTCACGAAGCAGGTACTTTAGTTTTAGGGCTCAAAGCAGGTACTTTAGTTTTAGGGCTCAAAGCAGGTACTTTAGTTTTAGGGCTCAAAGCAGGTACTTTAGTTTTAGTGCTCAAAGCAGGTACTTTAGTTTTAGGGCTCAAAGCAGGTACTTTAGTTTTAGTGCTCAAAGCAGGTACTTTAGTTTTAGGGCTCAAAGCAGGTACTTTAGTTTTAGTGCTCAAAGCAGGTACTTCTCTCTAGTTTTAGGGCTCAAAGCAGGTACTTTTAACTAGTTTTAGGGCTCAAAGCAGGTACTTTAGTTTTAGTGCTCAAAGCAGGTACTTTAGTTTTAGTGCTCAAAGCAGGTACTTTAGTTTTAGTGCTCAAAGCAGGTACTTCTCTCTAGTTTTAGGGCTCAAAGCAGGTACTTCTCTCTAGTTTTAGGGCTCAAAGCAGGAACTTTTATCTAGTTTTAGGGCTCAAAACAGGTACTTTAGTTTTAGGGCTCAAAGCAGGTACTTTAGTTTTAGGGCTCAAAGCAGGTACTTTTATCTAGTTTTAGGGCTCAAAGCAGGTACTTCTCTCTAGTTTTAAGGCTCAAAGCAGGTACTTTTATCTAGTTTTAGGGCTCAAAGCAGGTACTTCTCTCTAGTTTTAGGGCTCAAAGCAGGTACTTCTCTCTAGTTTTAGGGCTCATATTACAAGTTTTCTGAAATTCTATGTGGCGACCTTTGACCTGTTGGCTAAACACCCATTAAAGCAACTATGAGTCCAGTTGGTGTCACCATTGTGTAGTTTACGGCCATTGTATTTATTATTTATTTGTTTATTTACAAGGATGTTTACCTGTTGGTTTCACAGCGTATTCCATTACATCGTCACTACAGATAAAAGGCAAACAACCATTGAAATTAAAGGTTATTGTCATAAATTCTAACCTTCGTTTTGACTTGTTTTTCACATTTTTCAAACATGTTTTTGTTGAAAGAGTTTCGTAAACTTGTCAGAATACGTTTCATACGTAAGCCTGAGTAAGAAAATACTGTCCTCTGGTATTTAGTGAGTGTTTTGTGTCTGAATACATAATGAGGAGAAGCTTTCAGTGAGCGGCGGTTCAATTAATTGGCGGGAGAGACTTAACGAGATCGTCTCTGATCTGTTCCTCGCTCTGCTTCTACCTCCTAATGTAACAGCTCTTTGTTTGCGAGCGAACAGTTATGTAACGTCTCTTTAGAAAAGAAATAAAAGACGGTAGATATCCGTATTTACAGGAGAGGATTCAAACATTGAGCATGTCGTGTATCTTGAGATTGTGAATATTTGGAAACGGCTTCGTGACGTGAAGTCGCTCCATAAACAGAGAAGCGTTAACCGCAATTAACGTGCTAATTAACATTCATTAAAAATGGTTTGTTTCTGTAGTTTCAATAACTCCCATCAGAGTGAGATGTCTTCTTTCTAGTATTGTGTCGTGTCAATAATTTAGTCTGATAAATTTAATATTTTTTAAATCCGGACCTTCAGTATTTTGAACAAGTAGCGACAGCTGTTATTTGAACATATTCATCCAACATTTAAGTCCACAAAGTATCAGATTGGACTCAATATTGCCATATTTATTAAAGGACTTGGATCTAGGCCTTAGATAACTTTGGGACATCCCTTGCTGCAACTATTTATTTTTTATTTATTTTAATTGTAAAACATGAATTTCTTTGTCTGTAAAATTTCTAAACAAAAAAGAAAAGAAGACTTGACGTCACCGGTTCAACGGGGAACAGAAAACGTGTCTGTACTTGTTGTTCTACGGTACTTTAAGTATCGGGGATCAGATCTCCAGGTTAAGAGAGCGAGTTAGCATTAGCCGTTAGCCGCTAGCCGTTAGCTATCAGGGGATCAGATCTCCAGGTTAAGAGAGCGAGTTAGCATTAGCCGTTGGCCGTTAGCTATCAGGGGATCAGATCTCCAGGTTAAGAGAGCGAGTTAGCGTTAGCCGTTGGCCGTTAGCCGCTAGCCGCTAGCCGTTAGCTATCAGGGGATCAGATCTCGAGGTTAAGAGAGCGAGTTAGCATTAGCCATTGGCCGTTAGCCGCCATCTATCAGGGGATCAGATCTCGAGGTTAACGACGTAAAACATCCCTGATTTCGGTTCATTGTGAAAAACAAATCCTATTTAAGAGAGCGAGTTAGCGTTAGCCGTTAGCCGTTAGCAGCGGGTGTAATAATACACTGATGTGTTCAGGCTCTATTCAGTAAAACAAGTACTGGGTGAAGGTAAATTGTAACGTTGTGTTGAAATGTTGTTCTTTTAAAATTAAGTTTTTGGGGAGAGACGTGAGGGATTGATAATACATTCTTAAAAGAATATGATGAAAAACGGTATAAAGGAGTGAAAGTTGAAGTTTACAATTATTCTTTTGTTAATTTTTTTATAGAAGATGTCTGCTATAGTGAGATCTCTCATATCGAGTGTCTTGTTTTTATGAATTTATTTTACAATCAAAGCTTCTATTGAGGTTTTTAAATAAAGCCTCAAATGTCTGACGTCCTGTTTCATGTCGTCACCTAAAAAACTAAAAAAACATCTTCAAACAAAATTCTCAATTTATATAAAATGATTCATCGGATTAAGCTTTTTTTAATGTTTTTATTAAATCTCTTTTTAGTGAATATAACTCGTCACTTTGGTCAACGTGCGTGTGTGTGTGTGTGTGCGAGAGTGTGTTGTGTGTGTCTGTTTACGTGTGTGTGCGTGCGTGCGTGAATGTGTGTGTGAATGTGTGTGTGTGTGTGTGTGTGTGTGCGTGCGTGTGTGTGTGTGAATGTGTGTGTGTGAGAGTGTGTGCGAGAGTGTGTTGTGTGTGTCTGTGTACATGTGTGCGTGCGTGTGTGCATGCGTGTGTGCGTGTCTGTGTGTGTATCTGTGTGAGTGTGCGTGCGAGTGTGTGATGTGTGTCGGTGTACGTGAGTGTGAGTGTGTGCGAGTGTGTGTTGTGTGTGTCTGTGTACGTGTGAATGTGTGTGTGCAAGTGTGTGTTGTGTGTGTGTGTGCGTGTGTGTGTGCGTGTGTGTGTGTGTGCGTATGTCTGTGTGAGAGAGTGACAGTGAAGGTTGAAGGTGGACTGTTGCGCATAATGTTATGAATAACTGAACGTCTGATCCATGATGTTTTATTCAGCTCACCACTACTACACAGGAATACTAATACTGTAGTACTATTAGTACAACCAGTAGCAACTCTGCAGAAATACCAGGTTTGAAACTCAATGAATAGACGTGCAAAAAATAATAATATATATATTATAATAATAAAATCCTGTAATCAGCCTGTAAAATGTATTTTTTGATTGTAGAATATACCCCCTGAAATTCCCATGCCCTGTATGTATGTATACATATAATTATAATATATTTATTAAATAATATATAAATGTATTTATTATATATATAAAATATTATATTATATAATTTTATTTAATATATATATTAAATACAATTTTACATATATATGTATATGTATACAATTTTATATATAGATATAGATATATCTATATCTATCTAACCCTAGCAGCACCGCTAACGGAGAACCAACAGGAGGAGAGCTAGTAACGTTAGCAGCACCGCTAACGGAGAACCAACAGGAGGAGAGCTAGTAACGTTAGCAGCACCGCTAACGGAGAACCAACAGGAGGAGAGCTAGTAACGTTAGCAGCACCGCTAACGGAGAACCAACAGGAGGAGAGCTAGTAACGTTAGCAGCACCGCTAACGGAGAACCAGCGGAGGTTCCCTTCAGTTACATGATGATGCGTTCAGGCTCTGCTCAGTGAACATGAGTACTGGCTGAAGGTAAATGATAACGTTCTCATGATGCGTTCACATGTAATCTAGTAAAATGTAGTGTTGGTGATGAACTAGAATAAATCAGATGTTTTCACATGAATGTAAAATAGATATTAGAGATGAATTATAAGCTGTTTAACTTCCCCAGTAACACCAAGAATGAAGATTAAATAATATCTTTTATTTAATTATCATTTGAATTGTGTGTTTTTATGCAAATAAAACACTATACATAACTTTAACAAAATAAAAGGATAATTATTGATGAGGCTCATCGAAGATTTGTTGCCCATTTCTTTTATTTTTTGCGGATCCGATCTGTATGGAAGCCCATTTCCTCATTTAAAACAAAAAAATAAGATGAAAATTTAATTAAATCTTTTAAATTTTCATCTTATTTTTTTCTTTTACTGGCGGGAATGTGCTTCCATACAGATCAGAGTCTCAAGGAGACCGTTTATTTTGTTGTTTACACCGAAGCGACTGACGCAAGAGAAACGTCGCCTTCAGGACGCTAACCGCTCAACAGCTCGAGAGGGTCAGAGGTCAAGGTCAGTGGCCCTTTTAAAGAAACGAAGGCGTTTCAACCCCGCGAGGAGTAAAACTAATTAACTTCAGAGTAAAGAGCTTCAGAAGCCGTTTACTGTGCTTTCATAATCAAACCGCGGGCTCCTCAAGGTCCGGAGGGGAGTTAAAAGGAAGTGTGGAGGCTGAATGAGATTCCTTCCGTTGGAAGGAAATAAAAAGACGTTGCCTCGGTGCTTTGGTTCAGGAGGGAAATATATATATAGAGATAGAGATATTTAATACTGGATCGATTCTCAAGAACACTTGATTTTTATTTAATTGTTTACATGCAGAGAGGTTTATTTTTGTGGCGTATTTAGACCCCCTACAACATATTCTTTCTACATATTATGACAACAGTGTGACTTTTTTAATTATATTTCAAGTAATCTTTCGACGTACTATCTCATGACTTTTTTCACGAGATATTTATGACATACATTGATTTTTATCCTATTAGTTTTTTATGTCTTACTATACTGACTTTTTTTATGAAACTTTTTCTCCTGCTCCAAATATATATTATGAATGTTTTTCTTGATATTGTAACTTTTTTTTCGACATATTATATAATATTATTTTCTTTTTACTTTATTACTTTTTACATTCTTTTTCTTCGACATATTATACTATTATTTTTATTTATTTTTCAACATATTATTTTTTCATATAATATTATGACATACTATAGTGTGACTTTTTATTTCATACTGCATCTTTTTTTTCATAAGATTTTCACGTCATCAATATTGTTAAATTTAGTAACTAGTTTGTAAAATGACATAATATATTATGGCTTTTTTTCATGACAAATATATATTATGAATGTTTTTCTTGATATTGTAACTTTTTTTCATTACTTTTTTTCGACATACTATTATTTTTATTTTACTTTATTACGTTTTTCATAATTTGTTTTCGACATACTATTTTTTTGATTACCTTTTTTATCAAATATACATTATGAATATTTTTCTTGATATTGTAACTTTCTTTCCGACATATACTATTATTTTCTTTTTACTTTCTTTGACATATATTATTTTTATTTATTCTTCGACATATATTACTTTTTTTTCGACTTTTTTCCAAGACATTTTTATCCTATGATTTCTTTTCATAACATTTTATGACATCAATAATTGTTAAATTTAGTAACTAGTTTGTAAAATGACATACTATACAATTACTTTTTTTCAACATATACACTATTATTTTTATTCAACAAACTATACTATGACTTTTTTTCATGATCATTTTATGACTTTCATTAGAATCTTTGTCTCCGTCAGTCTGAACCTTTGAACTGTGTTTCGTTCTTCACGTACAAAAACAAACAAACATATTTGGAATGTTTTATTTTCACAAAACATTTGACGGACAAAACTAAATTTCTGAAAAGGAAGGAAGACTTTGTTTTCAATGTAAATCCATTGAGCAGCGTTTTAGAGGTAACAGCAAGTCTTCTTCTTCTTCTTCCTCTTCCTCTTCTTCTTCTTCTTCTTCTTCCTCTTCCTCTTCCTCTTCCTCCTCCTCCTCCTCCTCCTCCTCCTCCTCCTCCTCCTCCTCCTCCTCCTCCTCCTCCTCCCGGGTGAACTAGCTCTTAGCTTTGACCCCGGTCAGCAGCCGGCAGCTGATTGGTCGACCCAGTCCCAGACGTGTACGGATCCGTCCGAGGCCGCGGACAGCAGCGTCCTCGGCCTCTCGGGGTGCCAGACGTGGGCGGTGACGAAGACGTCCTCGTCTTCCTCACCTCCGCCGGCCTGCGAGGAGACGGCGTGACCGCGGTGCTCAAACAGCGGCTGAACCTCCCGCGACTCCGTCGTCCAGATCGATGTGTCGTAGATCTGAACCGCTCCACCGAAACCTGCAGAGAGGAGAGGACTTCTGATACATATACATATAATATATATATATATATATAACATTTATAATATAACTTCTATGACTCTCCACCAAGAGTTACAGAAGTTATAGAAGATAAACGCGGCTCATTTTACCTTCAATGTTCAATAAACTTATATAGATATACATCACGAGTACTTTTACAAGTAGCAATATCACATTTCACTTGAGTAAAAATACAAAAGTCAAGATATACTTTAAGTACCGAAAGTATTTATTATGTAGAATAATATATATATATGTATATATATATACATATATGTATAATATATATACATATATGTATATATATATATATATTATTCTACATAATAATATATATATATTTAATATACAGATATGTATATATATATATATATATATATATTATAATATAATATTATCTAGGATAAAATATATATATTGAATATATATAATATATATATATATATATATGTATATATATATATGTATATATATAAAATATATTATGTAGAATAATATATATATATATATATATATTTTATATATATATATATATATATATATATATAAAACAATATTATTGACACATGAATGCGTTCATCACTTTAATGTTGCAGGTTACTTCATTTATAATAATACATTATAATTTAATAATTGTTTAATGTATTTTGTATTCATCCAAATCTTTAAAAAGTAACTAAAGCTGTCAAACAAATGTAAAAAATTATATATTAAAATATATATATATAATAATATTTTAGTTTAAAGGACGACAAAATTGAAAAAGTAGCTAAAAATTGTGAGTTAAAATGAAGTGAACTTGATATCAGCTGGAAGGGAATTAAATCTGGAAGATGTTTTTAACGTGAGCTTCATCAGGATTTGATATTCACAAAATGTTTTCCATTTGGACAGAACAAAGCTAACACTTTCCCTTCGTTTCCAGTCTTTATGCTAAGCTAACTCACCCGACACCGCGATGCAGTCGTCGAGCGCCGGCGCCCACG